>CM046449.1:48191553-48195715 GCA_025506515.1 Flaveria trinervia
TCTTATATGCCCAAGACACATATAAGATTGATGTTAGTGCGTAATGATCCAAGTCAGTCATACCCAATAACAAGTTAGACAAACACCATCAAATATTTGTTTAATGATAGGATCATGCAACAAATATAGACACCTAATTTAGAAAATTGGTTTCTAAATATTACTTTTGTGTTAGAACAAAATTATATGGATGATTTTGTTCAAGAGAGATTTATTTGTTTCATTATTTAAAATGGTTAGATAATGACTTATAAAAGAGTGTTGTGTTTATAAATTACAACTTGGTTTTAATTTTACAACATGATTTATAAAGGGTGCAACTTATACAAATAAAAGTGTGGGAAACTTGTTTTGTGTTTGAATACTTTCGGCCGCCCAAGGACATTGGGATAACCCTTTTTTGTCTTGGTTCTTGCATAACTTAACTTATGCACACACCACAATCACTCTCCTAAGACTCTCTCCCTAACACACACTAAAACTCTCTCAACTTGGCTGCTTGATTTCGAGCTTGAAGCAGAAAGATTTGGGGCTGAAGTTCCGAGTTCTGGTGAAGCAAAAGAAGAAGTTCTTTTGGTGTAGCAACCTAACAAGCAAGGTGTTTGAAGGGCTTGGGGTATCACGGATTTGAGGCCTTCTCTTTTGAAGATTAGTCACTCAAAAGCATCATCATCTTCATCTATTTCGATCTTGTTTTGCTGCTGCAAGGTAGTTTTATGGCAGCTTCTTTATGGCTGTCCATATTGCTCGTTTTATGTCTTCTTTGCTTGTCTATTCACATAAATGATCCTTGTTAAATGGTTTGTTTTATACACTAATATGGTCACCTTAAGAACATATATTTCAGTTTTGAAAATCATTCAAAAATTAAGATTATCCGCTGCGTTTTCTGAAAGTTTAAATGGTTAAACTACGTTTTTATTTCTTGCAAACCCTACAATGGCATCAAGAGCCGGTTTAGTGGATGACCTTTCTTGTTTTGTCCTTTAAAATTGGTTTTAAGGATGTTTATAGACTTGTTATAGGCTGGTTTTTTGGCTGCTATGTTGGTTTGAATGATTCCCCAACTTTCAAATCATATAACACATGCTTGTGATTAGATCTTGAAAGATATGTATCATGATATGTTGATTGTTTGGACAATGTTTAAAACCAAAAATTTCAGTTTATGTTGGCTGAAATTTGAAGGTTTTAAGTGGGGTTTCATTGTATTTTTGATGTTTTGCTCCTTGGTTGTTGTGTGCATAACCTAGCCTTTGACCTTGTGTTGTTTGGATGCTTGCAATGTTTGTTTTGGTTGTTTATTCATTGGGTTGTAATATTATTCATTTGTGCTTTGTTTAAAAATGTAATTTGTCTATTTATTCATTGGGATGTAATAATAGATTAGGAGCCTTTTCTTTTTACTAGTAATATGTATTAGATATATATATCTTGTAAAAGAAGATGCTCGGGATGGAAGCACAATGGAAGACACAAAGAAGGACTCGATGCATATGGATGCAAGTTCAAGTGGGAGTCCATCAAGACCCTATTTTGTGTTGTTTTCAACCCTTAAGAAAGACCTAATGACCACACTTGTGATGGCAAACAAGTATGGTCACAATAGTTGCTATGGTTATGCACATTATGGTGTTTATGCTTATGACTTGTTTGGATGTTTGTTATTTAATTGTGTGGTTGAATTTTGACATGCATTACAAAATTATTAACAAACTTAACAAGTTATTAAAATTATGGTTCTTAATCATTAAAAGGTAATAAAAGGTTATTAATTGATTTAATGGTTTAAAGCTTAGAATTTGTTTTAATCAAAGGACCATCGGGTACCTTGTATTTGAAAGCATGCAAATACAGTACATAGAGTTTTCTAAACTAAAATTATGAAATCTCTAAAACTTTTAACTAACAAGTTCACACTATCCTTTTGCACAACACTTGAATCATTTGAAAACTCTTAATGGGATAAAGGTTACCTAACCATTTAGAGGGAACTTATGATTTAAGGTGGGGATACCACATTGGTGGGATGAAGATCACCTAACCACTTATGTGGTAAACTCACACGTGTGTGCAAGTAGGGTAACTTGATTTGCAAACCATGTTAAATGGATCACCTAAATATGGTTTCCAAATGGTGTTGATGGGATTAACGTGCCGACTTTACATATGATGTTTAAAGGTCGATCCAATACATCTAGAAGTTGCAAATGGTTGCAACCGTCAATCGTTGACCACCTTATTAATTTAAATCGTGGGATAAAGGTCACCTAACCACAATTTGAATATAATGTTGGGTTCTAGATTTTAATAGTAAAATGGCCTTAAAAGGCATAAATTATTAAAATTGGCTATATCGAAAATACTAAAATAAAACTTTGTTAAATTTTGTAGATGGCCTCACATAATGATAATTCCGATAACTCATCCGCGTCCAACCAATCTCTACGAGTGATCCTCCAAAAGGAACGTCTAAATCATAACAACTTTATCGACTGGTATCGAAACTTGAGAATCGTTCTCAAGCAAGAGAGAAGATCGTATGTTTTAGACCCCTATCCCCGATCAACCTAGCGAGGATGATGAGGAGGCCTACAACGATTGGCTGAAATACACTGAGGATCCGTCCAAGTGTCTTGTCTCATGCTTGCAAGCATGACTCCGGATCTCCAAAAGAGTATGAACACCACGGAGCTTACACATGATAACCCAGCTGAAGGAAACGTTCCAACAGCAAGCAAGGGTTGAGCGCTTCGAAACGGTTCGAGCACTCCATGCATGTCGTATGTACGACAACCAATCTGTTTCATCTTATGTACTTAAGATGAAAAGTCACATTGACCGCCTCGAGAGGCTTAATTGTCCCTTCTCGAGGGAATTGGCCACGGATTTGATCCTGAATGGCCTTACCAAGAGGTTCGAGACATTCGTGATGAATTACAACATGAATGCTTGGGACAAAAGCATTGTGAGCTTCACTCAATGCTCAAAACTGCCGAGGCGGCCATGGGTAAAAGGGTTTTACCTGTTCTCACTATCAATGATGGTGGGAACAATAAAAGGCCTCGTCCCGCACCTAAGGCAAAAGTTGCCAAGGGCAAGGGACCCGTTTGGGGAAAAGGGAAAGGGGTGGCAAGGGTGCCACCCAAACCACAAGAGAAAAGGCAAAAGGTTGCTACTAACGACCCATGCTTCAAGTGTGGGGAGATTGGACATTGGGCAAGGAATTGTCATGTCCATCTCCAAGAGTTGAAAGCAAAGAGCGATGCCGGGCAGACCTCAGGTACAATATACATGATCCATATTGATTTAAACATGATATCCTCTAACACATGGGTATTAGATACAGGATGTGGAACTCACATTTGCAATTTGTTGCAGGGGTTCAAAAGAAGTAGTGACTTCAAGAAAGGGGATGTAAACCTCTACATGGGCAATGGGGCTAAAGTTCAAGTAAAAGCCCGTGGTGACTACATCTTGAAACTTCCAAATGGTTTGGAAGTGATTTTGAACAATGTATTGTATGCTCCTAGTTTGACTAGGAATATTATCTCTGTAGCCCTGTTAAACCAATTGGATATGTATTATCCTTTATTGAAATGATATTCATGTTTCTTTAAATGGTATGTCCTATTTAAAGCCATTCCCATTAATGGTATTTATGTATTGGCTCATGAAAATACTCTAAATAGCTCATTGTACCATACTAACACCAAGAAACTCAAGTTGGACTTGAGTGATACCTATCTTTGCATTGTCGTCTTGGTCATATAAACAAGAAACGCATACAAACACTTCAAAAGAATGGTCTTTTAAAAACAATGAATATAATTCATTTGATGTATGTGAATCTTGTTTACAAGGTAAGATGACTCAGCCCTTTTAGTGGAACTAATGAAAGGGCAAAAGATTTATTAGGAATCATACATTCGGATGTATGTGTCCTTTTAAGCCAATGACTAGGAATGGTGAAAGATACACTTCATTACCTTTACCGACGATTATAGTCGCTATGGGTATGTGTACTTATTAAGGCACAAAGATGAAGCCTTTGAAATGTTCAAAATCTTCAAGAATGAAGTAAAAATCAACTTAACAAGTCAATTAAAGTTCTCCGTACCAATAGAGAGGTGAATACCTGAGTGATGTTTTTTCAAATCAT
>CM046449.1:48200815-48338315 GCA_025506515.1 Flaveria trinervia
CTTACACACACATACACAAACATACATACACACCACCTAGATACATACTACGTACATACACACATACATCCATGCATGCATGCATACATACATGCATGCATACATACATCATACATACATACATACATACCTACATACATACATACACACATACATACATCACACGTACATACTTACAATACATACATACATACATACATACATACTATATACATACATACACACATACGCACATACATACACATATACACACATACATACATACATACATAAATACATACACACATACATACATACATACATACATACATACTACATACAACACATCATACATATATACATACATACATACATACACACATACATACATACCTACATACATACATACATACATACATACATACATACATACACACATACATACATACATACACACATACATACACACATACATACATACGCACATATACATACCACATACATACACACATACATACATACACACATACATACATACATACGTACATCCATGAACGCATGCATGCTTGCATACATACATACATACATACATACATACATACGTACATACATACATACATACATATATACATACATACATGCATACATACATAAATACATACATGCATACATACACATACATGCATACATACATACATACATACATGCATACATACTACATTCATACATACATACATACATACATACATGCGTGCATACACATAATACATACATACATACATACATACATCCATACATACATACATACATACATCTATACATACATACATACATACACATACATACATACATACATACATACTAAATACATAAAAACATACCATACATACATACATATATCATACATACTTAACATACATAAATACATACATACATACATGCATATATACATGCATACATACATGCATACATACATGCATACATACATGCATACATACATGCATGCATGCATGCATACATGCATGCATACATGTATACATACATACACACATACATACATACATACACACATACATACATACAAACATACATACCACATACATACACATACATAAACACATACATACACACATACGTACTACATACATACATACATACATACATACTGTTAGGACCTGGTATTTGGACGAAATACCAAATGATTAACGTGTAAACCAAACCAAATAGTGCGGATCCTATTGGATTAGCGATCCAATCAGTGAGAACGCACGTAGAATAAATAAAGTATGAATCAAATGTTAAGAATCGATTAGGATCGATCTACAGCGTTCTATGAACTTGGACTATCAACTTGGAGGCTTCTGGACGGCTAGGGTATGTCTGGAGTCGAAATAGAATGAAAGCTCTCGTTTTTCCACGAATTGGGTTGTATTATAGGTTAGTCGTGTTCATTCGTGCGATTGAACCATCAGTATGGTTCAATCGTGCGATTGAACCATGCGGTTGATTCATCCGCACGACTGAGTGTTCAGTCGTGCGACTAAGCCAATCTTATGTTACAATCATACGACTGATCTAGTCTCCTGGTTCAGTCATGTGACTGAGTCATTCGTATAAAGTTATACATGCGTATGGTCCATTCGCATGGCCATTCGCATGAGAACTTCTTTTTGTTATACAATATTATGTGTAACAATTCAAACAACCATAAACCTAACTAACCAATTCAACATCGACTCATTAATGAAGAATTAAACATATAAATAACAAACAATCAATATCATTTCATTAATCATTCCAAACATTATATCAGAATCAGACAAACAATCTATTACATTCATATCATGATCTAGGGACATACATGTATCAACAAACTCCCCCTTGGACCTAGATCTCTCTAATGTCTTGTTTTCTTCATTACCTCCTCATACTTCTTTACTTGTCCTCTTTTTTGACTCCTGCATGAATCTCAAATGCAAAACCGAGTCTTATGACATTCTGGAACTGGAGGGCTTGTACTATATCATGCGTATCATAGAACATTGGCCACTTGTATAGAGTGTAAACATCATTAGCTGACAAGTTGGTAAGCCACATTGGTCAAATACCCTAATAGTATCCATTTGTCCCTTTTTGCTTAGGACTATGACCGCTTCTCCTATCCTCCAATCATAGTACCACCACTTAAAGTGTGGAGTGAAGTCCTGTGGCATTTCCCTGAGTGGGATTCTTGACATCGTGCGCGGAGGACTCCACTTCAACACTATCTTTGGCTTTCTAGTAATGGCATCAACTTCAGACCTTCTGATGTACCTTGTAGGCTGTTGGGGTCTAAAGTTACCCCACCTGGTGTGGTACTCCTTCCTTAGGGTAGCCTCAAACCAGCTTGACATCTTTCTCGGTCAGCATACAACAGCTTCAGTTTGGCCAGCTGGTTGAGCTCAAAACCTGTTAGAGTCTTTAGATCATGTGGATATCTAAAGTACCCTATGCCCTTCTCCATCTTAACTGCATAGACGTTAAGGTCCTCATAATATGCTCATGCTATAATCCTACCTGACACCTTATGATGTTTCTTGACTCTGTAGAGATTGGTGTAAGTGTCCTGTTTAGGTGCAGCGCGTTAGGCTCTAACTTCTTCAAAACAGGCAGCCCACTCAGCCTTTCGGATATCAACATCATCATTGAGGCTTGGGCCGTTCCTTCTGTCTTCTCTGACTCCTGCACCATTTTGTCTAACACCTCAAACGTATCACCGACAAGGGATTCACCCAGATTGGGGACCACATTTCCCTCATTGTCAGCATACTACGGGTAGTGCTCTGCAGTGACATCTTCTATCTCTATTTCATCAACGTTGTTGAGCTCTTCGTCACTTGTCGAGTCGCACGTTGAGCATCCTTCACAATCTCATCGGGATTTAACTTGAAGATCTCAGCTAATTGCTCGTCAGTAAGATTATGAATGATTTCTCCTTCCTCAGGAGTATACATAACTGATCTCCTGACATACCCTGCAGATCAAGAATCAACGTCAGTTGAGTCTTGACCTGTTGAAGGGGAGCAATATCGTATTCATCTCTTTGGAGATCAGATCTGCTTGATTTAAAACATTCAACACATCAAACATTAGTTAATAATCAAGACAGAAATACATTAATCTTAATATAAACATCAAATACATCAGTTTAATACATGATTCAAGTACAAAAGCTGTCAAATACATGATTATCTAATCATTACTTTTATCTTGAATCGCTGGATCAGCAGTAGGTGAGGCAGAAGAGGGAGCTCGTTGGTCTTGATTTCTTTTTGATCTCTACCTTGACCTGAGCTAAGGCAGATGCAGCTTTGTAAAGTCGGTTTTTTGGGATCGATAAACATCCGAGCATGTTCTTGACGGAAGGATGAAGAGCCAAAACCAAAAGTCAAATCACTAACACCAACTATCAATATTGGTTTCATTTATAAAAAACCTAACGATTACAAGCTCGTTACAACTAAGAATCAAGACCTCTGGCAAGGGGAAGATCAAGCATGATCTCCCCTCTCATCCGGCAGCCCTAGGCTCCGGGCAGACTTCCTCTCGATCCTTAATCTCTCTACACATTGAAACTGGTATATATAAGCCTCAGCCCATATTAGATGTGACTGGGCCCATTCGTGCGAATGGACCATGCGTATGGTTCAATCGTACGACTGAACCATGCGTATGGTTCAATCGTATGATTGGACCATACTTATGGTTTAGTCTTACGAATGTCCCAATCGCATCTCTCAGTCGCACACGACTGGTCCATTAGCATGGCTCAGTCGTACGACTGAGTCTCATTCACATATGCTCCTGCGAATGACCCAGTTTTATGTGTTTACAACACATATCAGGTGTATAACATTAAGCCTAGACTATTCGACAAGCGACGGACACACTATATATGACTATATATGCTCCAACAAAATCCCCCTTGTACGTTGCTTGCGAATATTAGATAACACCTCTTACAATCTTCAGTCAATCTTTGCTCTGGTTGCCAATAGAATCAAACAAAAACCATATTAGCCAACGTTGCCGATCCGTCAGGTTACTACCATATCCCTGAAAATGATTTAGGCACAATAGCTTTCGTTTACTTTGTAGAACACTATCATAGCAACAGATTTCCCATATGACTGATTTTTCTAGATAATGACACGAACATTTTCCATGCTTCAATCTTCACACAGGCTAACTTGATTAACATCACCACCTGCAGAAATTCCCCCTCACATTCAGCATATCCCAATATATAGACATTGTGCTCTCCTTGCGTCTTGACACTGTGTATTGGGCAAAAAGTTGAAGGTTCCAATCCACAGCTGACAATATCAACCAAATCAGCATGCATGAAGATTCATCATCAGAAACCGGTTCACATCATCACTTTCTGATTGCGTCTTCACTTTCTATATACAAGGATTCCCTCTAAGAAGCGGAATCCTTTCTGTGCGGATAAATATAACTTGATTGGCCCATAAGTAGTCAGATGCTCCTGACTACCCACAAAATCAGCACCAACTGCTGACATCTTCTCTTCTCTCTTTCGTGTTACAATTACATTCACCTATTCTGGAAATCCGACGAATAATGGGGTACACATCGAACTTATTTGACAAATGAACCTCTGGGTGAATATGCTTTGCTCATCTTGTACTGACTGGACCAAACAGATCCATGTGAAGAAGTTCAAGAGGAAGTTCTATTGAATGAACTTTCTTTTCCTTATGAGACTCTTCGTCTGTTTGCCTTTCTTGCAAGCTACACGAAAATCAGGAAGTTGGAAATTCTTGACATTAACTCCTCTCACAAGATCCTTCTGTATCAAGTGATTCATCTTCCGTTGATTGATGTGTCCCATTCTCCTATGCCAGGAGATGGAGTCCTTCTCAGTGGCTTGTGATAGAAAGCACTGAACTTCATGATCCGTTGTAGAAGCCGTTGAGAGATCCAAAACATAAAGGTCTTTATATCTTGAAGCTATCATCAGAACTTGGTCCTCCAGAATCACACAGTCTTCTTTAGGACGTAACATTTCTTGTTGTCAAATATGACTTTAAACCCTTTATCACAGATTTGGGAAACAGAAAGTAAGTTGTTTTGAAGTTGTTGAACGTAGTTCACCTTATCAAACTTAACTTTCTGATTTCCAACTTCTCCCTGAGCTCATTCTCATGGTCCAGTCGTACGAATGGTCCATTCGCATGGCCCAGTCGCATGAACGGGTCTGCACGCAGATTTTCAGATCTGCAGCCGCCAGGGCTACCCAAAACCCTAATCTGACGAATTCAACATGAACCGAAACAAAGTAGACATCATCAGATTCGAAAGGTTGATAGGAACATGGTTTCAAATTCGATTTCAACATAGAAGCAACACACGTAACAAGATCTGAGCAAAACACGAAGAACACAAAGTGGGTTTAACGTCAAGATCTGAAATTCAATCTAGAGCTCGGGTTGCTAGAATGATTGTTAGATCATTCCAGCAGTAACCGGCTCTGATACCAATTGTAAAGTCGGTTTTTCGGGATCGATAAACATCCGAGCATGTTCTTGACGGAAGGATGAACAGCCAAAACCAAAAGTCAAATCACTAACATGAACTATCAAATATTGGTTTCATTGATAAAAACCTAACGATTACAAGCTCGTTACAACATAAGAATCAAGACTCTTGGCAAGGGGAAGATCGAGCATGATCTCCCCTCTCATCCAGCAGCCCTAGGCTCCGGGCAGACTTCCTCTCAATCCTTAATCTCTCTACACATTGAAACTGGTATATATAGCCTCGCCCATATTAGATACGACTGGGCCCATTCGTGCGATTGGACCATGAGTATGGTTCAATCGTACGACTGGACCATACTTATGGTTCAGTCTTACGAATGTCCCAATCGCATCTCTCAGTCGCACAGCTGGTCCATTAGCATGGCTCAGTCATACGACTGAGTCTCATTCGCATATGCTCCTACGAATGACCCATTTTTATGTGTTTACAACATATCAGGTGTATAACATTAAGCCTAGACTATTCGACAAGCGACAGACACATTATATATGACTATATATGCTCCAACACAACTGCATCTCCTCCTTCATCATCATCATCCTCATTCCTCTCCTCTGTCCTCTCATCCTCAATCCCCTCATCATCCTCAGTCTCATCTTCATCATCCTCATCATATGCGTCTCCTCTCTTTAATCTTTAGTGGCTCGTCTTTAGATCCCTTAAGCTTTAGCATGATGGTCTTCTTAGCCTCCTCCAACTCCTCAATCCTCTTAGTAGATGTGACACTGTGCTCTTGGAGTTGTGCGATCTTGTGGCTCTGAGCAGCCTTTGTTGGGCCTGCTCATCTAGCAACCGAGCCTGCTCCGAGATCTGCTGAGACAGCGCTGCAGTAAGATCTGACAGATGACGGATCTGCGCCGTCTTCTCCTCATCAGCAGCTAATAAACACATCACCATCCGGTTCAGCGCAAAAAGTTGTTCCTCTACCCCAATTGGAGGTAGAGGAGGGATCCATATGTTTGTGCGGGATGGATGAGGGTCCTGCTTGGTGGCTAGAGGTGGTGGTGGTGGTTGTGGTGAAGATGGGGTTGGGTCTATGAGATAGTGGAGGTGATGTAGAAGTGAAAGATATGGTGGTGGTTGGCATATGTACAGTGGTGGGAGGGGTGGTGGTGGTGGTTGGCATATGTACAGTGGTGGGAGGTGTGGTGGTGGTTGTAGTAACTGTGGTGGTTGTGGTGGTGGCGAAGGTGAGTTTCTTCTTTCTTCTTCTCTGGCCGTGGGGCTGAGCCATCCTTTTCTTCCTCGATCCAGCGAGGTGGATTCTCCCCTAGAACACGGCTAGCTGACTCAGGGGCATAGATAGGATCTTCAGTCGTCTCTCCCGTATCCCTGGGGGCGTTCACCACCGCCCAGAGTCCATACTCGTGGGGAACAACCTTGCTTCCCACAGTCCTCGTCAAGGGCTCCTCATCCGACTCTTCTTTCCTCTCACCAAGTATGAAGTCCGGGTGGAAACCCGCTGACTAAGCTATGTCGCCTGTTGGGGCAGATACTGGAGGTATAACATCTGAAGCTGTGCCCTTTGGTGGAATAGGCATATCATCCCCAGCAACCCCACTGTCATCATCGTCTGAATCATGCTCTAGGAGCAATAGCCTCTCATCGTCTGAATCGTTGTCATCATGACGCCACTTGGTCATCTATCTGGCGCCACATATCTTTCATTGGCCAGATGGCTGATCAACTCTTTACCTGGGGCTTTACAAACTTGCCCCGATACACTCTCATGCGACCCAAAGTCGTGTCATCCATAATCTCTAGGGCAATGTATCATGGCTCTCATTGGGAGTAATGGCAGCTTCTCGTAGAAGATCAGCTGCAGAAACCTGGGGTACATACAAAAACCCTCCTTCCCCTTGGCCTCCAGATTCTCCACCAGATACGAGAAGATCATGCTCAAGAAGCTAAAGGGGTGGTTCAGCACCCGTGCCACATAGGCATTCTGAATCTGGTCTGACAGGCATCAAACCCACCCCTCCGAGAAACAATACACTTCAGGATCACATGCGCCAAGTACTTATACTGGGGACACAGGTTGCTCTTGATGAGCACACCTAAGTTGATGTCCCCAGCATACTTAATCCTGAGGAAGCAACTCTGACTGTAACTGACTGTAATGGATGTAGTCGGTGGGTGATCAGCATCGTCCCCAAAATCAAGTACTCTCTGGATGTCAGCTGCTGTAATCAATATCATGACCATGAATGGAGCTCCGTATTGCCGTAAGGCTCACGTGAATGATCTACGGAGGCATTTACCAGAAAGCTTGATGTAACGACATGTAAGGAGTACAGGTGTGGATATGGCTTTATGTATCCGAGAACGTCGAAGGAATGCAATGATCTCTGTAAACTCGGCCCCATTTCGAGTCGTATGGTCCAAATGAGCACATATATTATGCTTTGGATTGATGGACCATCTATCAGCCATTGACCTGAAACATAAGACACAGAACCATTAGAAAGTCATACATTCAAAATTCAGTTCAAGGTGTATAGTTTAATTCAATCTGATTCATTTGTGCGAATGAATCATGCGACTGAAGTCAGTCGGTTGTCTTTCATGCGACTGAGCTCATTCGGGTGATGAGACATGCGACTTAGTTCAATCTGTTGGCTGAGTCTGCGATTGGTTCAGTCGGCCGACTGAGTCCATCCGCATGGTGCATTCAGCCGATTGACCCAATCGCAAGATTCAATCGTGCGATTGGAGTTCATTTCGTCGACCAGTCGCTTGTCCACTGTTCAGTCGCCTGTGGTTCGAATCTTGACCAAATCAAGTAATTTAACATGGTTTAATGGTCCATAGACTCGCCATCTTGTCACTATAACCTATTAAACTTAATTTTAACATTTAGCTTAGTTTATGTTGGTTATTAGGTCATTTCAGTCAAGTTCTTGTTTCACTCGAATATCACAAATTTGGGTTCAATGTCTTCTGATTTAGGTATGATTTCAATGCAATATACCTGTATAATCGACACCCACGTCAGAAGATCAATAAAGATGTAAAAAACAAGGTCTAGAGGAATTTTGGCGAGTACGGTACTTGGTGCGATTTAGGAGCGATGAGGGTGAGAGTGGAATGCGATGACTTGGTTAAATACTGATCTAACTGCGTTGGGTCTGTGATTGGATGCGAAGGTCCGACTGATTCGCATTCTGTCATACCTGCATGCTGAGCTCAGTCGCGTGCCTGACTTCGGGTCTCAGTCAGGTTCGACATTGAGTTCGGTCCGAGGTCGCCCATATCCTCAATCGGCGACTCGATCTCTCGCTCGATGCCGTCATTCGCACTCTTCAGTTAACTCGACTCTCGGTCGACTCAGTCTCGTCGGTCTCTCATTCGCACCCTTTCATTCGGTCGAATGGATCATTCTGATAAGCATTCAGGTGAATGGCTCAATTCTGTCCAGTCGTGCGAATGTGATCCATTCGCATGGTTGGTCCATACTTATGATCCAATCGTGCGAATGGGTTACACTTATGAACATTTAGCACTTAAACCCTTTTTACCTGTTGAGATAATATTATTAAGCATTTGATCATCTCAGACATGATCATTTTAACTTGTAAACCTTTTGATCACCTCAGACGTGATCTTTTAAACAATTTAGTCACCTCAGACGTACCCTTTTAAACTTTGAAAACACATGTGGCCATCTCAGACATGACCCTTATAGGTGAGTTAATCCCATATTGATTTTCATGATATAGTCCGACGAACAACAAACTAAAATGACTAACTAACTAGAAACTTAAACTAAATACAGAAATAAAACTTGTTTTCGATTTTTGTGAGAGATAAATCCTAAGATAGACATCTACAGGATTCGTTCCAGAATAGGCAGCTTCAATTAGTTAGACCACACCTGGACCAATTCAAATTTGAAATCATACAGGCAATTCAAATCATTTGGGACTTGTATCAAAAACCTTTGATGCTCAATTCTTGGTTTTCATCCAGAGTCGTTAGCAAATTTAGGAAATCAGACTGGTACTTAGATTCCACATTTGATTTGAACTTCAAGAATTGCAAGCCACAATGATTGTCAGTATATTTGTACTCTTAAATCCATACACAGACTTTAGACACAAACTGGTGATAGTTTTAGGTTTAATTATTTCAACTAACATTTGTGGATCCCACACTTATATGGTAATCAACATTTCTCAGGAGCTTTTGAGCGGTCTACGGGTATTTTTTTACTAGAAGAGACTATGTTAGAGCTTTCAAAGAGAAGCCAATCCTTAGGTCAGTGCCACCGCATAGCATAGAGGCGGCAAACAACAATGAATTCTAGAATATCTAGGTTATGCTTATCCTCAGGTCGTGCATCGCACAGTAGAGAGAGAGGCACACAACCTATCTTCTTCTTAGAGCAGCTAATTTTTTTTTGCACAGAATGCACCAACAACATATGTCATTAGCTTGATAGCATTGTCTTTCATTTTTTCATGCTTTGCTCTATTTATGGTCATCCGCACACATTTGTGGCGTTTACATGCTCATTACCCTTATTGGAATATTGTTGATTGTGTGTTAACCAGTGATAAGATGGCAGCCCACAGTCAGTTGAACAACTTAGTTGATCTTGAGATCACCAGTCAGGTCTAATCATCTATTGTGTTTAAATCTACCGACATATCATTTGTCGTCTAGCAACCTCTAGGTCTACTTCTTTGTGTTACTTAGTAGTTACCAGTTTTTCTATCATTTTCCCTTTTATGTTGCTTAGACTACACAGACTTATACTTGAATTTTGCATCTTTTCTAAATTATATTTTAAAGTCCCTTTTGATTTGTTCCTGTGTACTATCATTTTCCAAAAGGTTTGAATCGGTATCACAGATAGGATCTACCTTATATCAGCTATCCACTCCTTCTCCCTCGTTTTTTTTAATATTACTAGCTGACCTACTCTCCCCCTAAAATTCTAAAATCATACTGGATTTAATTATTTTAGGATTTTAACAGACAGCTAAATAACATGAATTAATTTAAACAGAATAAAATAAATAAGGAAAAAAAGAAAAAAAAATATACCTACAATGCATCGGACTACACATGATCATCATCAGGAATAACATCACTTTCTTTTTTAACGCCGTTGACCTCTAACAGATATAGAAAACGTGGTTTATCAAAGGCTTTTGTATAGAGGTCAGCGCGTTGAAAGTGAGTATTAGTTTTACCACATCGATTAAGTTCTTTTCAAAACAGTCTTATGAAATGGTATTTAATACCGATGTGTTTGGTCTTTGGATGTTGTACCGGATTTTTAGTTACTGCAATTGCAGCAGAGTTATCAACAAAGATAGGAGAGTAGAAGAAAACTTTAAACCGTAATCCCGCATTTGCTGTTGAATCCAGATGATTGTGAATAGCAACTTGTAGCAGCAACGTATTCGGCTTCACAGGTTGACAATGCAACCGAGGTCTGCTTCTTACACTGCCAGGTAACTAATCTCCTCCCAAAGAATTGACACCCTGCTGATGTAGACTTGTAGTTCATCTTGCAGCCCCTGTAATCCAAGTCACAATACGTCGTGAGCTCAAAGTCATCATCAGAGGATACCACAACCCAAGTGTGGGTATATCCTTCAGATCACGAAAGTATCCTTTTGACCCGATCAGATGGTTAACCTTAGGCTTAGCCTGATATCTAGAACATAAACATGTAGCATACATGATATCAGGTCTTGAGGCAGTGAGATACATGAGGGATCCAATCGTTCCTCAGTACATTATGGCATCTACCAGATCTCCATTTTCGTCAGTTGCTATATCATGATTTGTAGCAAGTGGAGTCCCAGTAGCAGAAGCATTCTCCATTTCAAACCGACTGAGAATGTCTCCCAATACTTGGTCTGATGTAGAAAGATCCCATTTGGTGTCTGATCCACATGTAACCCGAGAAAGAATTTCATCTCCCCCATAGCACTCATCTCAAACTCTTTCTTCATAACTGCTTCAAA
Organism: Flaveria trinervia; assembly: GCA_025506515.1. Taxonomy (NCBI): domain Eukaryota; kingdom Viridiplantae; phylum Streptophyta; class Magnoliopsida; order Asterales; family Asteraceae; genus Flaveria; species Flaveria trinervia. The sequence goes on from CM046449.1 coordinate 48,212,380, forward strand.
CTCTTTCATAATTCTTCGTTCTTTGAACCGAAGATTATGTCATCGACATAGATTTGTACTAGCAGTAGGTCTCATCTTTTCTTTGATGAACAGTGTGCAGTCAATGACTCCCCTGCGAAAGCCGTGTTTCACAAGATGAGTTGAGAGTTTCTCATACCAGGCCCTTGGAGCTTGATGAAGCCCGTATAAGGCCTTGTCGAGATTTGTAAACTCTGTCCCGATGATAAGGATCATCAAATCCCTGGTTGACTGACATACACTTCTCTCGAATTTCCCCATGAAGGAATGCACTCTTCACATCTAATTGATAGACTTTAATCTTCATATACGATGCATAGGCAAGGAAGATACGGATGGCTTCCATCCTTGCCACGAGTGCAAATACTTCATTGTAGTCAATCCCCTTGACTTGGCGAAATCCTGAACAAACAGTCGAGCCTTGTTCCTGATAATGACCCCTTGGTCATCCTTCTTGCATTTCAAGAACCATTTGGTGCCAATGACCTTAGCACCTTTTGGTCTATCTACCAGAGTCCATACTCCTAACTTCTTGAACTGAAGAAGTTCTTCTTGCATGGCACTCACCCATGCCTCATCGTTTAGTGCATCACTGATGTATTTTGGCTCAAACTGCGAGACAAAACACCGATAAGCACCATCATGAATGTATCCCTTTTCCATAACAGAGGCATAATCAGCTGAGTACAGCTGATTTCGGGTTTGTACTCCTGATCTACATCCCCAATGACATTGTCTAAGGGATGATAGACATTTAGACGTGATCCTGGAGTAGTAGGAACAGCTACCTTGAGGTAGAAGGAGTTGAGGTTTCCGAAGTCGAAGGTTGCATCTCCGTCAGTTAGATGCTTGTGGACTTTCAGGAACTGGAAACTGTTTCCTCATGACTGTTCTGGTCATCTTCTTCAGCTTCATCTTCAGAGGAGGAGTCACTGTCGTCGACTACTCCCCCTGATGAGTAGATGATTTCCTTGTGAACTCGATGATGTTGAATCAAGTGATGGTGTATTCAAGATATCCTACATCATTCGAGTAGCTAACTCATCATCAGAAGGAGAGATAGGGATGTTGAAGGACTTAAAGAATCCATCATAGTCGAAAAAGTAGGCGGGTCCTTTGCCAGTAGGTGGTGTGGTATATCTCTGAACATCAACATGACACCACACTTCTACTAGACCCGTTGAGTTGTTGTAAACTCTCTTGTTCGGTATGTTGTATCCTAGAAGATTCCTTCATCAGCCTTCTCGCTGAGATTTACCTTCTTGAGTCTCTTCAGAAGTGTACACGGCGCGCCAAATGGTTCGAGATAATCCAGATTCGGTTACGTCGTTGTAGTAGCTCGTAACAGTCTTTCTGTGGCGCTTGACTATCAGAACTCGATTCAGTGTATAACATGCATTAGCCACTGCCTCATTCCAGAATTGGATAGGCAGTTTCGAGTCTGCCAGCATTGTCCGTGCGGTCTCTATCAAGCTTCTGTTCTTTCTCTCAGTAACACCATTCATCTGAGGCGTGTAGGCAAAAGTGAATTGATGCACATTCCCTTTTCCTTGCAGTAAGCCTCCATCCACTGATTCTTGAATTCAGTCCCGTTGTCTGAGCGTACTTGTCTCACCTTAGCTTGTAGAGAGATTCTAGTGTGGTTACTAACTCCTTGAATGACTCAAAGTTTCTGATTTGGACTTCAGAAACATTACCCAAGAGAATCTTGTGTAGTCATCAGTAACACAAAACAGTACAAGTCGCCTGCAATGCTCTTGTACTGACTGGACCAAACAGATCCATGTGAAGAAGTTCAAGAGGAAGTTCTATTGAATGAACTTTCTTTTCTTATGAGACTCTTCGTTTGTTTGTCTTTCTTGCAAGCTACACGAAAATCAGGAAGTTGGAATTCTTGACATTAACTCCTCTCACAAGATCCTTCTGGATCAAGTGATTCATCTTCCGTTGATTGATGTGTCCCATTCTCCTATGCCAGGAGATGGAGTCCTTCTCAGTGGCTTTGATAGAAAGCACTGAACTTCATGATCCGTTGTAGAAGCCGTTGAGAGATCCAAAACATAAAGGTCTTTATATCTTGAAGCTATCATCAGAACTTGGTCCTCCGGAATCACATAGTCTTTCTTTAGGACGTAACATTTCTTGTTATCAAATATGACTTTAAACCCTTTATCACAGATTTGGGAAACAGAAAGTAAGTTGTTTTGAAGTATTGAACGTAGTCACCTATCAAACTTAACTTTCTGATTTCCAGCTTCTCCCTGAGCTGTGATATAGCCTCCCTTGTTTCCAGCAAATGAAACATGCCCTCCTTTTATTTGCTTGACATTTGATAATAGAGCCTTGTTTCCTGTCATGTGCCTGGATGCTTCGCTGTCTACAATCACGTGTTGGTTTCAGCACTGTAGCGAACACCCTGCACATACAATGTAAAACATTAGTTTAGGTTAGGAACCCAAGCCTTTACTGGCTTGGGTTTTCAGAGGCATCACACATCATGAATTCAACCCATTGACCCTTAGAGGGTGAGGGTAGTTCAGGTTCCTTCTTGTCATCATTTTCAGACGCGGAGGATGACTTCTCTTTCCATAAGCCAGATTGTGCAATGCCTGTTTGTGATAAACAGTCGACTGGCTAATGGGTTGAACGTTAGGTTCACTAGTTCTTCTAGGTGGAGTTAAGAACTCCTCTTAGAATACCTAGGGTTTGAATTCGAAAGTTCAATCTTCTTCCTAAGTGTCTGATAGTAAGGACAAAAGGAAGCAATGTGTCCACACTCTCCACAGTTGTAGCATGACCTGCTATCAACTTTATGATTAAACTTTCTTTGTGGAGATGTGTGTGACACCCTAGTAACATCACTTAGTTTGGGTTTTGACTCTGTTTCTTTTGATGTTTTCTTCTGTTTAACAAAATCAATTGTTAAAAACATTTTAACATCTTTTTCCTTTTGGTAACTGGTTTTGGACATGAGCTTATGAAAGATTAACATTAGCAGTCCTTTAGATTCAGATTTGACTTTGTTTGTCCTGGACTTTATATTAACCTTTTCAAATTCTTTTTCCATATTAACACAAGGCATTTTACCTTTGCCTTGAAGTGGCCTTCTTTTGTTTTGTTCCAGATTCAATTGATGAACATGAGGAATCTGGATTACTAACAAGAGGAGTAGACACCACATGATCCTTGATGGGGTTGTTATTTATTGGTCTACTCTTAGTGTCATCAAGGTCTCAGGTGGTGGTGTGGAACCACTTTATAACCCAAACCTCCCCGTTGTTTCTTCTCTCACTAAGTTTGGACAATGTGTGATGAACTTGTCCAACTGTGCAGTTTTTGCTTTTAATGAGTTTACTTCTACTTTTAAGACTGCCTTTTGCTTCTTAGTGTCTTCTAGGGAGTTAAGATAGTACCTAATGTCATTAGCTTGGTTAAATGAAACTACTTTAGTTTCCCTAAGCTGTTGGTCAAAAGGTCTATCTTTTCTTTGTAATATACTCATTTGTTTTAAAACTCTATTAGCCTCAGTGCCAGTTGCAAATCCTTTACTAAGTATCATTATGATCTAATAACCTAGCAAATTTCTCATCTATGCTATTTCTAAAAGTATCACAATCAGAACAAGCATGATTTTAAACAGTGGTCGGTGGTACTTACCTGAGGAGTTTAGAAGAGTTAGCCATCAACACAGCATCAGATGTCTCTGGTTCTGGTGATTCTGTCTTTGCTGTTGAAATCCCTTCTTCAGGCTTGTAGCTGACCTCAGTGCAGTTGTCTCTTCAATATTTGACATCGCTATCTCAACTGTAATATCTCCCTCACTCGCGGAATCATCACCGAAATCTTCTACACTGGCAATATTAGATTCCCCTGGAGAGACAAACGAAAGCTCCAGTCATGTCCTTCATCATCATGAGCAGTCAAAGCTTTTGGATCCTTGCTTGATGAAGTAGAACTGCTAGCTTGCTTGTTGACGAGATAAAGGACGAGAATGGGTTCCCGTTCCAGTCTTCTTTGGCTTCACACATTCTCTCTTGAAGTGCCCCTTTTCTCCACAGTTAAAGCAGGTCACTTTACTCTTGTCAAAGCCAAATATGGTATCCTTAGTAACAACCAGTTCTGTCCGGTCTTTTTCAGAAACTTCTTCGCCCCTCCGGACAGCACTAGCTAAGGCCCACATAATGTCCATTCTCTCCAGCTCCATTTCATCCACCTGCTCGTAGTCCTCATCTGCCAAATGACAGTTCCAATCTTCAGCAAACAAGTCCATCATAAGAATGAACAACTGCTGCCAAAAGATCCATGTGCTCTCGAGCTACTTCCACAGTCACATTACCGAGGGTCCGGTCTTCAGTCTAGTAGCATTCGCTTCAGTTCCAATGTAATGGGTACAAGAAGACCTGATGTTTCTGAACCTGAAGGAGAAGCTTGTGAAGGAACCCGATGAGCTAGACACAAATGCAGTCTGAAGAGGTGCTCCAGACGTCTTAGCTTGAGGCGTGGCATTGTACAAAGTTGGATTCTGAGTGTGCGTAGACTTCTGAGCTCTGTACTTCATCCTAAGTGCTTCTTCTTGCAGCTTAGAATGAAGTCATTGATATCCAACTTTTCCTGCATCTCATTCTGTCTCAGATTGACACAAATGAAGCCCACTTTTCCGGCAATCCGTCTGCGAAATTTGACACTTTTCTTCTATGGTAGTAGCACACCATGTGTATGCATTTCACTCATTAGATGGTAGAATCTATCAATAACATCGTCCAAAGTCTCGTTTCCCATCGATGAGAAGTTGTCAAATCTCTTTCTTCAGTTCCTTAGCTTTAATTGCCTTCAGCGAAGCATTCCCGCCGTATCTCTTTTCCAGCTCATTCCACAATTTCTTGGCCTGCTTATTCTCCGAGTACTGGTGGAAAATATCTTTAGGACATAGACTATGTAATCAATGCATAACTCTTTTCTCTGCATTATACTTAACTTTCTGGCATCAGTATCCCTCCTAAAGTAAGCTTTACCCCATCTGCTCCCACCGGCATACTATACCCAATCTCGATAGCTTCCCACAAATTTGGATCCACTCCATTGAGGTAGATCTCAAAACGTTGTTTCCAGTGGGGAAACTCATCTAATGTTAAGAGTTTTGGGTGTATTATGATTCCCCACCTCACTCTCAAGGAACAGTAGGTTCTGGATCCTTGAGTCCTTGCCGACAGTAAATGCGACATCTGATCTTCCATCTCGATTGACTTTTAAGTGTACTAAACAAACTGTCAACTGGTGGTGCGACTGGGTGATGCGAATGGGCTATCGTGCGAATGAACTATGCGATTGGTTCAATCGTGCGGCTGAACTAAGCGATTGAGTTCAGTCGTGCGAATGAAGCTGATGCGTATGAACACTGCGAACGAATGTTTCAGTCGTACGAATGGAGATGCAACTCAGTCCAATCGTTGCGTCTGGTGTATGCGAATGAAGTCCAGTCGTGCGAATGGCTCACTCGTGCGACTGAAGCTGTTGTTTTGCGAATATTTATAGGTTAAACGTGTTTTAGCCGTAAAAGTTAAAAAGTCGAAATTTCGCAACCCTAATCGCCTAAGGCGTAGAAACCGAAACTTGATGAGCAGGGAACGTCCAAGACAACTTTTGACACAAAAGATTGCGCTTTTTAGTGTAAAAACACAACCTTTATCAATCTTGATTGAATCACACGTAATCAAGAGCCAAAGCTCTGATACCACTTGTTAGGACCTGGTATTTGAACGAAATACCGAATGATTACGTGTAAACCAACCAAATAGTGTGGAATCCTATTTATTGGCGATCCAATCAGTGAGAACGCATGTAGAATCAATAAAGTATTGAATCAAACTTAAGAATCGATTAGGAATCGATCACAGCATTCTATGAACTTGGAGTATCAACTTGGAGGCTTCTGGACGGCTAGGGTACGTCTGGAGTCGAAATAGAATGAAAGCTCTCGATTGGGTTGTATTTATAGGTTAGTCTTGTTCATTCGTGCGACTGGACCATTAGTATGGTTCAGTCGTGCGATTGAACCATGAGTTGATTCATCCGCAGACTAAGTGTTCAGTCGTACGACTGAGCCAATCTTATGTTAAAATCATACGACTGATCTAGTCTCCTGGTTCAGTCATGCGACTGAGTCATTCGTATAAGTTAGTCATGCGTATGGTCCATTCGCATGGGCCATTCGCATGAGAACTTCATTTTGTTAAGTTTGATGTGTTAATTAATACAACATTATGTGAACAATTCAAACAACCACAAACCTAATTAACCAATTTAACATCGACTCATTAATGAAATATAAACATTATAAATAACAAACAATCATATCATTAATTATCATTCCAAACAGTATATCAGAATCAGACAAACAAGATCTATTACATTCATATCATGATCTAGGGACATACAGTATCAAAAAATACATACATACAACATACATACCACACATACATACACACATACACATACATACACACATTACATACACACATACAGACAATACCAACATACACACATACATACAACACATACACACAACACATCACACATACATACACACATACATACATACATACATTATATACATACATACATCCATGCATGCAATACATACCAGCATGCTACATACATGCATACATAACATACATACATACATACAACCATAATACATACATACAACGTACGTACGTACATACAGACATTACATACATGCAACATAACATACATACATGCATACATACATACATACATGCATGCATACACAACATTACAACATACATACATACTACATACATACTACAAATCCTACATACATACATACATATATGTCACATCCCGGCGGAAGCGTGAAGTACTTAGGGAGTGACTTGATTGTTCAGAACTCATTGTCAAATACTAATTAACAAAAAACAATAATCATACATATTCATAACATAATATTAAGGTTAGGATTACATAAAATCATAATAGTCAAAATTTGAGATTACATAATCCTATTACATCATAAAGTTTTAACAGCTACATCTTCAGAGACGATGGAATTGAGCATCCACCGACACACTGAAGTCATACAGGTTCACAGTTAGGTTCACACAAAACTTTCCTACAACTTCACCCCAGCCATTAAAAAACATCAAAGGAGAACGTTAAGTTGTTAGTCATGATGAATTCCTGAAAAAGCATACCAAAAATAGTCACACAAAGTTGGTGAGCTTCACAGGTTTATTAAACAGATAATATTGATGATTATATATACAACCAAACCTTACATAGCAATCAGATCATTCATATCTGTCATATCATATCTCATAAATCAGATACATAGCATAACACTCATTATGTTAATGCAGGAGATATCTCCTAAGTAGCGCTACCAATGTTATCTAACGGTTCCACATCCGAACTAATGGTTGTAACATAAATTTCAGTAGTAATGCATCAATTCATAAATTAGTATGCTTTTTCCCAAAACTTAATAAAAACAAAATGGGCCATGAAACTCACCTTTACTCCAAATGATAACCTATAAACAAAAGAATTTTATAGTTTAGAAAACATAACTATTTTCTTCAAAATTTCAGTACCTTAATAATTTTGAAATTTTTATAACGAATAGGTTTAATAATCTGGAATATCACATTAATTTCTTGTTCCAAGAAATTACAGATTATTTCTATAATTGTTATAAATTCATCATAAATTTCCAAAAATAGTTTCTGTAGTCCATAAATTCCCAAAATTTACAGAAGGTTCATCATAGGATTAGAACTTCTTATAAATTTATCAAAGTCTAACACATAACAGATTAGTTTCTGTAATTTTTAATAATCCCAATTCTTCACAAAAATAACTATATAGCTCCAAAAATTATTAAATTTATACATCTGCAGGTTTAGATTTATCAATTTATCCATGATTTTCTCAGATTTTATTATGCTATTTAAGTATTTATTTTGATTTTTCTACTGCAGAACATGTAAAAATTCATATTTCAGATAATACTTTGAGTTAGGTCACGAGATATTTCCAGTGGATTCTATAGTTCTTAATGATCAGTATATAATTTTCCATATATTTACTAGGATCGGTTCTTCCGATATAATTTTTCTTTTAAATAAAAAATTTATATAAATTAATTTACTTATGGGAATACACCAAAATTACAGAATTATATTTCCAACATATTTTCAATGTTTGTTCCCACAATCATAGTTGTTAATATGCAGAACCGAATTTAACAAACTATAACTATATTTCTAATCCTTTTGTTGATAATTTCTTGTTAAATTTGATTTTAAGGTTTGTTTTACTATTTCAGATTCTTTAAATCTTTCTTATTGTCACAAAATAATTTTGATTTTTATATGTTTTTATAAAAAATCTTGAATGTTTTAACCAAAAGGATCAATCACATGTGTTCATTTAACACATGTTTACTTTTGTAACCTTAATAAAATAGAGTTCTAGAGCTTAAAACCTCGATTTGTGACAGAAGAGAGTAATGAAAGATGGTGAGGATGGTCTATGAATTGTTTGTTTTGGCGTTCTTGATAGTCTTTCGAGAGATGGTGCTTTCACAAGGTTGGATGTTGTTGCTGCTTTGTAACCGAGAGGTGGTGTAGGAAATGGTGATAATATGCGGTTGCTATGATGATGTCCGAGAGTGGGGATGATGGTATTCGATGAGAGGTGGTGACCGAGAGGATGGAGAGATGGTTTGTGGCTTATGGTGATGATGTTCGGGAATGGTAACCAAGGTAGTAGTGGTTTTGTTTTTAGAAAAGATGGTTGAATATGCAAGCCTTCGGCCGAGAATTGATATAGGGAGATTCTTATGATTATACTAGTCCTAGGTGGTGAGGTGTTTATTGTAGCTTTGCTAGGTGGCGGGTTTTTTGGGTGTATCTAGAAGAGCCGAGGAGGTGGCGGTAAAGAAAGGAGGTGAGTGTGCAAGATGCACTCAATAGGTCATGACTCATCAAGTCATGATTGCATGGTTAGTTCTAATTTGGGTGCTTAATGAACCAGTTTCGTGATCTTAATGGGTGCTGGTTGAAGTTTTAAGTGTAAGGGATTTGTTTAGGTTTGGTTTGAAGTCAAGTTTCTCTTGATGTTAACTTGTGTTTTTGGTTTTGGTGTTTGGTGGGTGTGTTTGTTTGTTTGATGTTGTTTGGTTGATGTATCTTGATCATATATGGTTTTTATATCAAAGAATCATACTTTTGAATACATGCACACGTAAATTATACATGCATGCACCATGCATACGTATACATGTATAATATAAGTGAATAATACTTATGTAACAAAATGAAAGCATGCATACGTTCATGTTATATAAAAAAATATATATATTAACCTAGGTGTGGCTCAAATATTGAATGAATTAGTGTATGAAATTTCTTATATCTAGGGTTGTCACACTCTCCCCCCGTAAAAATAATTTCGTCCCGAAATTATTTGAATAGTAATGAACTTATCTGACCATGACTTAAAATAGATGGGGGTATCTTCTTTTGATTTCATCTTCTCTTTCCCACGTATACTCTGGTCCTCTCCTAGCGTTCCACTTAACTTCACTATGGGATTTTCTGCTCTTCTTAGCTTTTTAACTTCTCTTGTCTAATATGGCTATGGTTCTTCTGTAAAATGAAGCTTCTTATCTATCTTTATTTCTTGAACTGGGACTTTTAATGTTTCATCTGTTAAACATTTCTTCAGATTGGACACATGGAATGTGTTGTGTACTTCACTTAATTCTTGGGGTAAATCTAGCATATGCAACAGGACCAATTTTGTCAATAACTTCAAATGGTCCAACATATCTTGGGTTAACTTATTTCTTTTCAAATCGAAAGATTCCTTTGGTGGGTGATATTTTAGATAGACTTTGTCTCCAATTCGAAATTCTAATGGTCTTCTTCTTTTATCAGCGTAACTTTTCTGCCGATCTCGTGCTGTCTTTATTATTCTTGATTTCCTTGATCTTGTCGGATGTTTCTTGAATTAAATCAGGACCTATAAGTTGCCTATCTCCTACTTCATTCCAACATAAGGGCGATCTGCATTTTCTTCCATACAAGGCTTCGAACGGGGCTGTTTAATGCTGGAATGATAGCTATTATTATAAGAAAATTCTATCAAAGGTAGATGTATATCCCAGCTGCCACCAAAGTCTAATGCACAAGCACGTAACATATCTTCTAGTGTTTGTATTGTCCTTTCACTTTGTCCATCTGTTTGTGGGTGGAAGGCCGTGCTAAGATTTATTTGGGTTCCTAGAGCTTTTTGTAGGGTTTGCCAAAACCTTGATATGAATCTACTGTCTCTATCAGATATAATGGAGATTGGTATTCCATGTCTGGATACGATTTCTCGTATGTAGATTCTTGCTAATTTTTCTATTTTGTAATCTTCCCTAATTGGCAGAAAGTGTGCTGATTTGGTTAACCTATCTACTATAACCCAGATTGTGTCGTAGCCACTTGAAGTCCTTGGTAACTTGGTTACAAAGTCCATAGTAATTTGATCCCATTTCCATTCTGGAATTTCAGGTTGTTGTAGATATCCTGAAGGCTTTTGATGTTCTGCTTTGATTCTTGAACACGTATTGCATTTTTCTACAAACTCTCCAACTGATCTCTTCATACCAGGCCACCAGTAATGATTTTTCAAATCTTTATACATTTTGTTATTTCCTGGATGTACTGAGTATTTTGACTTATGTGCTTCTTCCAATATAACCTTTCTAAGTATGGCATCATTAGGTATCCAGATCCTTCTTTAAATTTTAGAATTCCATGTGTATCTGCCTGTAAATCCTTTTCTTGTCCTTTTATTTCTATCTTACTTTTCTGTTGGGCTTCCCATATTTGTCTTAGTAGATCTGATTGTAGTTCCATTCTCATGGCTCGTACTCGTAATGGTTTAGCCCTATCTTTTCTACTTAAAGCATCTGCAACTACATTTGCCTTACCGGGTGATATTTGATTTCACACTCATAATCGCTTAGTAATTCTATCCATCTTCTTTGTCTCATATTCAGCATTTTCTGCTCAAATATATGCTGTAAACTTTTGTGATCGTGTATATTGTACATTTTGTCCCATATAGATAATGCCTCCAAATCTTAAGTGCAAAGATTACTGCTCCTAATTCTAAATCATGAGTAGTGTAGTTTTTCTCACTTCCCCTAAGTTGTCTAGAGGCATATGCAATGACTTTACTTCGTTGCATTAATACACATCCAAATCCTTGACGAGACGCATCACAATATACTACAAAATCGTCAGTCCCTTCTGGTAATGACAAAATAGGTGCACTACATAGCTTACTTTTCAAAAGTTCAATGCATTCTTTTGTTTTTCTCCCCAGACATATGGCTTGTCCTTTTGAGTTAGTTCAGTCAAGGGTTGAGCTATCCTTGAAAAATTTCTATGAATCTTCTGTAATATCCTGCTAATCCTAGAAATTGGCGTACTTCTGTTGGTGTCTTGGGATCCTCCCAATTCTTAACAGCTTCTATTTTTGCTGGATCTACCTGTATTCCTTTTTGATTGACTATGTGTCCAAGGAATTGCACTTCTCTTTTCCAAAATTCACATTTTGAGAATTTTGCGTATAGTTTTTCTTTTCTTAACAACTCCAAGGTCAATCTTAGGTGTTGCTCATGATCCTCCTTATTCTTAGAATAGATTAAAATGTCATCTATAAAGACTATGACAAACTTATCTAAATAGGGTTTACATATCCTATTCATCAGATCCATAAATATGGCGGGAGCATTGGTTAATCCAAATGGCATTACCAGAAATTCATAATGTCCATACCTTGTTCTGAATGTTGTCTTAGGTATATCTTCATCCTGTATTCTTAGCTGATGATATCCTGATCTCAAGTCTATTTTTGAAAAGTAACTAGATCCTTGTAGTTGATCAAATAGGTCGTCTATTCTAGGTAAAGGATACCTATTCTTTATAGTTACTTTATTGAGTTCCCTATAGTCTATGCACATTCTAAATGTTCCATCCTTTTTCTTGACAAATAAAACTGGTGCTCCCCAGGGTGACACACTAGGTCGTATAAATCCTTTATCCAAAAGTTCCTGAAGTTGGCTCATTAGTTCCTTCATTTCAGTAGGTGCTAAACGGTAGGGTGCCTTAGCAATAGGGGTTGTTCCTGGCATTCATTCAATTTTGAATTCTACTTGACGTGGGGGTGGTAATCCAGGTAATTCATCAGGGAATACATCTGAATATTCATTGACACTGAAACGTCTTTCAGTTTGCTTTGTCCATCTTAGTATCAACAATGTGAGTCAGATAAGCCAAACATTTATTCCTTAGATATTTTGTGCATTCTTGCAAGAAATTATCTTTATGGTACCTCTAGGTTTTTCACCATATACACAGTATTCTTCTCTTTAACCAAAGGAATTTTGATCATTTTCTTACCACATATTATTTCAGCTTGATTTTTACTTAACCAATCCATTCCTACAACAACGTCAAATCCTCCTAAATCAATAGGAATCAAATCTATGTTGAAATAGTTTTCATCTAGATTCATTGTGCAATTAGGAATGATTTCATAAGCTTCGATTACCTTACCATCCGCTAATTCTATCATATATTTTTGATCTAACTTTCTGTGGTCAAGTTAAGTAGTTGCCTAAATGTATTTGAAACAAAACTACGGGTTGCTCCAGTATCAAATAACACAGTAGCATACTGATGTTTACAGGGAACGTACCCGTGACAACTTCTGGTTCATGTCGCGCTTCTTCTGCCTGCATTATGAACGCTCTTCCCCGAGGGTTGTTCTGATTAGCCGGTGCTTTTCCTTTTGTTGTGGACATTCGTTTCGGCGATGATTTTCATTCCCACATTGATAGCAGACTGGTTTTGGATTTGCAGGGTTTTTGTAGTCTCGGGATATATGCCCCTTTTTCTTGCAGTTGTAACAGATTACCATCGCATAATTGCCTTGATGGTATCTTTGGCAAGTGCTGCACCATGGCTGGTTTTCTGTCTGGGGTTTCTTTTCCCGTGTCATTCCTAGGTAGTTCCAAGGGGTTTGTCTAACTATTCGTTTCTGAGGGGTCCCCTTAAATTTTTCCCCTGTGTTATCATTATTCCACTTTCTCTTTTCTCCGGATCTGGGGTTATTAAATAATCCATTTCTTATCATCTCATCTGTCAAACTTCCTGATAAACTTACAGTATCTTGAAAAGTCTTGGGCCTAGCTGATTTTACTAATCCCCTTATTTGTGGCACTAATCCCGAAATATATCTTCCTATTCTTTTTGATTCTGGGGTCACTAGGTGTGGCACTAACCTTGAGAGTTCATTATACCTATCGGTATATTCCCGATATGCTGCTCCTTTCATTTCTAAAGCTAGAAACTCAGTTTCTAACTTTTCTATTTCATTATAAGGGCAGTATTCTCTATAATCAAATTCTGAATTCTCCCAACTTAATTTATTCATAACGTGCCTACCTTTGATGGTCATTTCCAACTTCCACCAGGATTGTGCTTCTCCCTTTAGTGAGTGTGAAGCAAACAAGGTTCTGTTGTTATTGGCACATTTGCTGATTTCCAAAGTTGACTCTATTTCATCTAACCAGCGTAAGGCCTGTACTGCTCCGCCTTTACCATCGAATTCTCAAGGTCTACAGGACATAAAAGCTTTGTAGGAACATCCTCTTTCTAGTATAGCTTCCTCTTCTGGTTGTTCCCTCATGGTATCATCCATGGGTATCTCATTACCTGGTGTTGTTGTTCGAGATTTAGGTTTTGTTGAAGCTGAGTTACTAGTGTGGGTATGGCAGCCTCTAATTGTTGTGCTACTATCCGCGTGATCCTTTCATCTTCATTGGTGTTTGGGTTTATAGGGGTTTCTTCCCCAAGTCTGGTTCTAGGTCGTCCTACTCGCGCCGTTCTTCTTACAGGGTGGTGTCCTTTCTTGGCGGCATGCTTTCTATAATAATTATAGTAAATATTAAGAAGAATTTTAGATTCTTAACAATATTCTAATTAACACATAAGCAAGTAATAGCTCAAACACAAAAGATATTTTTTCATTTAAGTTCTTATTTAAAGATTTCACATTAAAAGTTAGCTTCTAATTTCCCTGCACCCATTTCCATATCCTTGAGAAGATGTTTCCTTTGGGGTTTTTCAGTCCTTAACATCTTTCTGAATATTCTGATTTCTTGTTGAATTTTCTTGAGCTGTTTAAGGGTTGGTTGAGTGACTGTGTTTTGATCTTCATCCACCCTTTGTCTCTTAGCTTTACTTCCTTCGTTTCTGAGGGAGTTAGTTTCTTGTATTTCCTTGCCTTCATATTGCTTGGTCTTAAATTTGTTTCCGGGTCGTACCCTTTTCCTAGGAGTTTTAATGGTATATCCTCCTACCATTACAGGTGCACGACGAACATAAAATTTAGGTTCAGGATTATCTTCTTCTTTGGTTGAAAGAGTTTCTAGAATTTGCTGAGGTTTAGGTTCAGGCGTAAGTCCTTTGTGATTTTTATAGTCCAAGTATTCGGATGAATCAGTATCACAAAATTTGTTATTGGTACTCATGGCTGCAAAACAAATCCTTTCATGGTTTGAACCCAATAGTTAGTTACCTATTTCTATACATATTATAAGTTCTCTGCATGAAACATGCTTTAATATACATGGAATCATAACACGCAAAATCATATATACACATAATTATACAGATATGAGCTTATGGTTATAGCCTAGGTATTTTATAGTACCTAATTCTCTATAACCAATGGCTCTGATACCAACCTGTCACATCCCGGCGGAAGCGTGAAGTACTTAGGGAGTGACTTGATTGTTCAGAACTCATTGTCAAATACTAATTACAAACAATATAAATCATACATATTTCATAACATAATATTAAGGTTAGGATTACATAAAATCATAATAGTCAAAATCTGAGATTACATAATCCTATTACATCATAAAGTTTTAACAGCTACATCTTCAGAGACGATGGAAGTGAGCATCCACCGACACACTGAAGTCATACAGGTTCACAGTTAGGTTCACACAAACTTTTCCTACAACTTCACCCCAGCCATTAAAAACATCAAAGGAGAACGTTAAGTTGTTAGTCATGATGAATTCCTGAAAAAGCATACCAAAAATAGTCAACACAAAGTTGGTGAGCTTCACAGGTTTATTAAACAGATAATATTGATGCATTATATACAACCAAACCTTACATAGCAATCAGATCATTCATATCTGTCATATCATATTCTCATAAATCAGATAACATAGCATTATAACACTCATTGTTAATGCAGGAGATATCTCCTAAGTAGCGCTACCAATGTTATCTAACGGTTCCACATCCGAACTAATGGTTGTAACATAATTTCAGCAGTAATGCATCAATTCATAAATTAGTATGCTTTTTCCCCAAAACTTAATAAAAACAAAATGGGCCATGAAACTCACCTTACTCCAAATGGTAACCTATAAACAAAAGAATTTTGTAGTTTAGAAAACATAACTATTTTCTTCAAAATTTTCAGTACCTTATAAATTTTGAAATTTTATAACGAATAGGTTTAATATTCTGGAATATCACATTAATTTCTTGTTTCCAAGAAATTTACAGATTATTTTCTATAATTGTTATAAATTCATCATAAATTGCAAAAATAGTTTCTGTAGTCATAAATTCCAAAATTTTACAGAAGGTTCATCATAGGAATTAGAACTTCTTATAAATTTATCAAAGTCTAACACATAACAGATTAGTTTCTGTAATTTTATAATAATCCCAATTCTTCACAAAAATAACTATATAGCTCCAAAATTATTAAATTTATACATCCTGCAGGTTTAGATTTATCAATTTATCCATGATTTCTCAGATTTTATTATGCTATTTAAGTATTTATTTTGATTTTTCTACTGCAGAACATGTAAAAATTCATATTTCAGATAATACTTTGAGTTAGGTCACGAGATATTTCCAGTGGATTCTATAGTTCTTAATGATCAGTATATAATTTTTCCATATATTTACTAGGATCGGTTCTTCCGATATAATTTTTCCTTTTAAATAATTAAATAATTTATATAAATTAATTTACTTATGGGAATAGCACCAAAATTTACAGAATTATATTTCCCAACATATTTTCAATGTTTGTTCCCACAATCATAGTTGTTAATATGCAGAACCGAATTTAACAAACTATAACTATATTTCTAACCTTTTGTTGATAATTTCTTGTTAAAATTGATTTTTAAGGTTTGTTTTACTTATTTCAGATTCTTTAAATCTTTCTTATTGTCTACAAAATAATTTTGATTTTTATATGTTTTTATAAAAATCTTGAATGTTTTAACCAAAAGGATCAATCACATGTGCATTTAACACATGTTTTACTTTTGTAACCTTAATAAATAAAGTTCTAGAGCTTAAAACCTCGATTTGTGACAGAAGAGAGTAATGAAAGATGGTGAGGATAGTCTAGAATCTGTTTGGTTTGGCGTTCTTGATAGTCTTTCGAGAGATGGTGCTTTCACAAGGCTTGGATGTTGCTTCTGTAACCGAGAGGTGTGTAGGAAATGGTGAAATATGCGGTTGCTATGATGATGTCCGAGAGTGGGGATGATGGTATTCGATTGGAGAGGTGGTGACCGAGAGGATGGAGAGAGTGGTTTATGGCTTATGGTGATGATGTTGGGAATGGTACCCAGGGGGTAGTAGTGTTTTGTTTTTAGAAAAGATGGTGAATATGCAAGCCTTCGGCCGAGAATTGATATAGGGAGATTCTTCATGATTATACTAGTCCTAGGTGGTGAGGTGTTTATTGTAGCTTTGCTAGGTGGCGGTTTTTTTGGGGGTGTATCTAGAGAGACCCGTCTGCAAGTTGGTGGCGGTAAAGGAAGTGAGGTGGCGTGTGAGCATCCAATATTGGTGAGTGTGAATTCGATGTAATCACATCTAGATTGTTCATGATTTTCTCATCAAGTCTTATGTTGTATGGTGTAGTTCTAATTTGGTTTGGTGTGCTTAATGAACGTGGTTGGTTTTCGTGATCTTAAGCTTTTTTGGTGTGCTTGTGTTTGAAATGTATACTTTTTAGTGTAAGGGATTTGTTTAGTGTTTGCATACGGTTTGTAAGTCAAGTTTCTCTTGATGTAACTTGTGTTTTTGTGGTTTGGTTGGGTTGTGTTTTGGTTTGTTTGATGTTGTGTTGATTTGATGTGATCTTCCTCTATATTGGTTGTTTTATCAAACAAATGCACATATCTACTTTTGAATACATGCCCACGTAAATTATACATGCATGCAACCATGCTATTACATGTTATAAAATATATAGTGAATAATATACTTATGTAACAAAAATGAAAGCATGCATACGTTCATGTATATATAAATAAATATATATTAACTAGAGTGTGGCTCAAAATATTTGAATGGACTTAGTGTATGAAATGTACTTTTTAGTCTAGGGTTGTCACATACATACATACATAAATACATACATACAGACATACATTCATAAATACATACATACAGAAATACATACATACAGACATACATACATACATACATACATACATACATACATAAATACATACATACATGCATCCATACATGCATACATACATGCATACATACACCATACAACATACATACATACATACATGCATACATACATACATACATACACACATACATGTATACATACATACACACATACATACATACATACATACTACACACATACATACAGACATACATACATACATACATACACCCATACATACACACATACGTACACACATACGTACATACATACATACGTACATACATACATACATACATACATACATACACACATACATACACACATACATACACACATACATACATACATACACACATACATACACACATACATACACACATACATACATACACACATACATACATACATACATACACATATACATACACACATACATACACACATACACACATATACATACACACATACATAAATACATACATACATACATACATAAATACATACATACATAGATACATACATACATATATACATACACACATACATACATACATACATTCATACATACATACATAAATACATACGTACATACATGCATACATGCATACATACATATACACATACATACACACATACATACATACATACATACATACATACATACATACATACATACATACATATATAAAGACATACATACACATACATACACACATACATACATACATACATACATACATACACATACATACACACATACGTACATACACATACGTACATACATACGTACACACAACATACATACACACATACACACATACATACATATAGACATACATATACACATACATACATATAGACACACATATACACACACATACATACACACATACATACATACATACATCCATGCATGCATACATCCATGCATGCATGCATACATGCATACATACATACATACATGCATACATACATACATACATGCATACATACATACATACATGCATACATACATACATACATACAATACATATACATACATACATACATACATATATACATACATACATACATACATTCATACATACATACCTACATACATACATACATATAATTAGGGTCATTATGGAACCACATTATATTTTTATAATCAAAGAACCATTAATTTACATAAATGTAACTTAAGTATGGTAATACTTGATCTGTTTAACATATGTGTATATCATACATGTATGTAAAACAACTAAATATCAGCAGCCTTAACTTACATTTATGTACACCAATAGTCGATAATTTACTTTGATATAAATTAGCGGTTCTTATGTTATGAAAATAAAAAGTTGTTATATTGGAGGGATCCTAATAAAACCACAATGTTATGTGAGAAACTAGAAAAAACTGATGAAAACGATCACATAAATTATATATAATTTATCACTAACCTCTAAATTATATGTGTTTGTATATAAAGTTAAGAGTATGTATCAAATGAAAACTGAAACATAGTTTTACATATACGTCATACATAGATTACATATACGTAACTATTTTTATTCGACATAGTGTTACGTATACGTAAGACTTGTCATTCACGTATTTATTTTCAACATATATGTAACAAATACTTAAATAAGCTTTTAACAATTAAAAGAAAAAAGGTTTTATTTGGTTTTCGTAATACTATTGGTTTCTCATGAACCCTCCCATATATATATATATATATATATATATATATATATATATATATATATATATATATGTTTGTGTGTGTGTACATAACCCTATCGACCCTATATATTTGTAAGCCTTATAATTATTACCAATACAAACACAATGCGTATATGAGCATAGTTGAAAATAATCATGATAACTCATCTACTTATAGTGGCTTAATAGTTGCTAGTATGATATGATAATATCTCAAACTCCTAATACAGATTAGAATATCTTAAGTTTGGTAATAGTAAAACTAACTAGTCATTATTATGATTAGATACTAACTAACACTATTCTGTTTAAGCATGAGTAATCAGTCTATGCCTAACTAAAGCTACATTACCTAGTACTCACCCCTAACAATAACCTTATTGGCTAAAAATAATAATAGTACAAATACTAATACTACTATTAATAAAAATACTAATAGAAATAATAATTAACTTAACATAAACTGAAACCGAAACATAACTTAAGACTATTTACAACATATTGATGTAGAGTCTCCAAACTCATGCTCCCACTCAAGCTTCAAAAACAACTACTAATAACACCCAAAGGGGTATTGAGGAGTTTACATTCTCTTTATAGTAGAGCGTTCCTATGATAAAATTATACTCTAAAAGAAATATATAAAATTCTATGTATAGCAAGCATACAGGCTGTTGAATTCTTAAGGTAGGTTGGGTTGGGTGGATTGGGTCGATGAGGATGAAAGTGAGTAGCTTGTCTAGCTACTTGCTTACTTATATAATTAATTCAATAATTTTATTATTTTTTATTTATAACTTTTAAAATGTAATGTTTTATAAAACTTCGAATAGTATATCATTAGAGCTCATTTATTTTACGAGACGACCAATGTTCCATTAAAAACGGAGTAATGTGGAATATGATATGTATTATAATTAGTCAGTCTTCTACAATAATAAATGTTTTATCTCATCTTTCAAATAGTTATTCTACTTGTTTGAAAACATATGAAATGAAAGTTTTATAATATATACATTTATAACAATTACATTAAAATACTGAGTATTATATGTCTTTCAGATAGAGTATTACATGTCTTTCAAAAAAGAGGTCAAAGGAAATTTGTGTTTCAAGGAAGCGTGTCATACAATCATAATTGCGGTGTTAAGGTTCATTTTTTTTTGCCAAAAAACAAAATGGATTTCAATAGTGCAACATGAAGAATGGATAAAGTGATTGAAGATATCAAATTTAACGCATTCATGTAAAGAAACAAGGGAATTTAAAATTCATTTTATGAGAGAAATGGTTAATTTTAATTTTAGTTTCTCTGTTTAAGTCTAGTATTTTTTTTTGTTATCACTTATGATTGAAGATATCAAAACTAATACATTAATGTGGATAAATAATCTGGGAGTTTAAATTTCCTATGACAAGAGAAATAGTTTAATTTTAATTTTAGTTTCTCTTTTTAGTTTTGTATGTTTTTGCTAGCTTCTCTGCTGGTTTTTTTTAATATTGTTGTTTATAAAAGAAAACCATAATTTCTTACCTATAACGATCAAAACTTTTGAATAAATGATATGCATTCATAAACTGGCCCATTTTCAATATTTAATTAGTCCTTTAATGACGTTGATATGTGTCACAACTTTTGTATCCTTTTAAGGAATGATATTGCAGACATTGTGAGACTTATGCATCACCTTCGTATAACATATAACCATCATTTTGAAAACTACAGCATACATGCCTGAACTGAAACATCATTAAAACATTTTTGGGTTACTTATCATTTAACAGTACATATTAATAGGAGCCAACAAGATATCTTTCACATGACTAATAATGTCATTTTCGATACAATATCTACCTAATTAATTAAAGTCATATCGTTTTCCAACAAAGCACATAATTAACATGAGACGACAGGATTTCTTTCTTTTGACTAATATTAACTAATTAAATAAACATTGCAAACCGTACGAAAGCTATAAAACTAATGTTGTTTTCAAAGTAGGTGTAAAAGATGAATTGAATTAAAGTAACGACTATATAATTAACAATATTTGTGCCACAAGGAGCTATAATATGCCATTTTTTAATTTGTACAAGTTTTAAGAAAAAAGAGAGCATATATATAATAAAATCACAATTAAAGATAAATATACAAAATTCATGATAAAGTTAAATTGAAGACAGAAGTATCCACATATAAATAAATATAATATCAAGTAAGAATTACATAAAAGTTTTCATGGTATGATAATCGATACTAACAGAGTCGGACATAAAAATACACACTTGAGTTGAAATTTCATGACAGTAGACTTATGTGTTCTTTGTTAGAATTGCATTTGAATGAAATTTATGAATCTCAATTACAAATGTTCACCCTTACAGGTTTGATATTTTCCATGAAGAAGGAAAGTAATAAGAATATATAAAATTATTTGCAAAATCCAGGAATGTGTACAATATGATCGATTTGAGTTCATCAAATGCGGAGTTAATTATGATTGGATAGGTAAACACACACACAAGTCAAATTGTAAGAATAAGATAAATAATGATTTTCTTTGATTTTTTCAGGTTGCAAAAACATTACAAAGAAAATGACACGTGTTACAATGCAAAGTTATTGAAAGACTAAATATACTAAACAATGAGTTCTCGCCCCTACAATCGGGATCTTGCTTCAACAACGTTCTCGCATGGCCATGTTTTCACCTGATCTTTAATGTTTTCGCATGAAATTATTTTGATTTCTCAAGCCTCCTCATTAACTTCTATAGTTATCTCTCCCAAGGTTCAACGAAACAAATCCAAATATCAAAAATCTATATCTTATATTTACTTTCACCTTCATAATCTTTGACTTTGCACATCAACACAATTATTTTTAATATTTTTGATATTTTTAATTATATGAAAATAGAAAAACAATAAAAACCTATAAGTTGAATATTTTGTATTTTTGATAAGTTTTCCGTGGTTTTTGTTTTTTATAAATTTTAAATTATCCACCCAAAGTTTATATTCATCAAGAATATACTTTAAATATTCAAAATTGAAAATTTATATGGATCACATATTGAACTAACAAACTGCACACAAAATATATTTGTATTTTTGATTATGTGTTATACAAACATGTAGAATATTACCTTGAATAAGATCATATCAATCTGATTTCTTCACAAATGCAAGTAAACTTAGTAGATTAGACATGTTTATAAACAAATTGATTGTAGATATGTTTCTTTTTTTAAGCTCATGCATTGTTTTATTTTTTCTATATTTTGTGGTAGTTATTATGTTTGGAGTAGATTAAATATTCACTTTGTACCCCACACTCAAACACATAAAAAAATCAACCACCTCCATAACATGCATGATAAAATTTTATAACATCTTAACCTGGTCACTTAGATTGTAATTTCTCATTTTTTATGAAGGGAGATCTTTATTAGGATTCTTTTAGTTTTATTCATTTTTCAATTTGATTCATATTGTGATTTTTTCTCTCCACCACAAAGTTTTCTTTTTGAGATCCTTTTGATTCATTCATTTTAGAATTTAGTCCAAGTTATAATTTATTATTTCATCCACTTTTGGGATGTGATCCATTAGGATTCTTTTTGGATCTTAGACATTAGTGCTTTTATGTTTTATTTACTCTAGGTCTTTGTTTAGCAAAGCAAAGAAAATATAGATGCGGGCTAATATGACTTCGTAATGTATCATCACCTTGTGTGGTTAGATAACGACACACACATCCACTTGAATATGTTAATACTTACTCATACCCTAAGATGATGGTTTCACAATAGAATATAAACTTTAGTTCATCATAGAAGCATGTATCCTCCAACTAAAGTTAATCCTACTCACGCATCAATAAATCATATCAGTCTTCATTAGTTGCGAAAAATAACACTACACATGTAGCAAAGACTGGTGTACTATCATTTCTCATTTAATGTTTAGGCATATTGTTTTTTATGTAAAATAGAAACTTCTTATTGTATATTTCTTTTATTTTGAATGTTTTTAGCTTTTTCAGATTTCTAAAATGAATTTTTGTTGATGTGTTAATAAAATAATTAAACCATAGTATTTTTTAAATTAAAAATTAATCATGTCAATTGATTGTACTATAAATTCAAACCTATTAGGATCAAATGTCTTAGTAAAAAAATAGTTAGTTAGGGTATGAAATTTAACCAATTGATTAAACTTTTTTAGCACTATCTCTCAAACATTGATCTTGTATCTCAGTGTGCTTTGTTTTTTAGTGTTGTACTATATTATTAGTTATAAACATAGCAAATATATTATCAATACTAACCGGTGTGTGCAAGAAATTAAACCCATAATTTGGCATTTGGTTTTGTATTTATAGTGGAGGATCGGTTTTGATCACTCAACATAAGTATTCTGTCTTAAACTTACTAAGTCACACTCGAATGATGAAGCATAATTTTTTAAGAGTTGATAATAATATACTAAATAAACAAAACACAAGAAATGGTTTTAAAAATACTTGTATATATTACTTCTCAACTCAAAGTTTACAAAACTCTTACCAACATACAAATGAGTTTACAATGAGAACTATATATACTACTATCAACAACCAGTTATACTTAGATTATCAACTGGGAATTACTACTAAACAAATACTATATTGCTAGTAGTAAGGTATATAAGATAAAAGACTATCCTAGATAAGATAGTCATGATAGGTCCATGACTTACCTTTTATCACCAACTAAAGTTAATAACTGTACTAACTGATAATAATAAACAATGAAGTATGGTCAACTACATGAGCGCGGGAAAACACCATGAAGTATTTCAGAGGTTGCAACGGCTTGTTAGAAGGACCATACTAATATCTAGTGTTTTCACACCCAGATCGGACCAGTCGGTCCAACCGGATTCGGTAAGGTGGGCGGTCCGATTTAGTCTGACTCAATAAATGTTCACAAGACCGCCCGGTTGATACCAAGCTGCTGGTCAAACTGCGAATCAGGAGTGACGGTTGAACCGGAAAGCCAAAGTTCATCTCTTTCATGCAGAATTCTAGATCCTGACTTCGATCTATAGATTCAGTGTCAATATCCTTCAATTAACGACAAGAAACGACTTTGATTGAATAAGTAAACTTCAATTGAACGAGGCTTCAAGCAATCCCAATCTAGACTTTCGACGCCAAATGGATGTAGTAAGAGAACACAATGGTTGAAATGGTGAAAGAGATGAATTATGCTTAAGAGAGTCTAGTTGAATGATTTGTGGTGAGAGCTCAAGGAGATGCACATAAACCCTAATCGTGAAAGATAAAGTGGTTAGATATGATATGGCTTTAAATATAAACAAGAAAACTTAGTGTTTGGTGGACTGCTAATTACTCAAAGCCTAATATTTTACGTTTTTGGGCCAATAGTCAGTAAACTAAATGGGCTGATGGTCCAATCTTTAAGATTTAATTGATTGTATTTTTATAATTAAATATATTATTTATAAAGTTACCGGTTCTTTACCTGGTCCGACCGTCTAACCAGTGAACTGGTAAGGACTCCGGTTTGATATTCACCTAGTTTTAAAAACATTGCTAATATCCACTGGTTCATAGTAGGTTCTTCCGAAGGTTAACTGACTTCGGAAGAACTCTGAAACCACTTATACTTCAGAAGAGTCTACTTCTTCTGAGACTTCTGTTGTTCATCAAGTCTTTATACTTCGGAAGCCTTTGTCTTGAAGTCTTCCAAGTATTTGTCTTCGGAAGATGGTTTCACTTTGTCTTCGGAAGACAGAGTTTCTTTTTCGGAAGTTCTTCTACTTTAGCCTTCGGAAGTGCAGTTTTACCTTCGCAAGTCTTTATCAATTGCATCTGCCTTATCTGATCCAACACAAGAACAACAAGCGGATGCTAAAATATACTTATCTTACTTGTTAATAACCTACCCACACTTTTCAGTGGGTGTAAAATATTCAATACATTGCATAATGGTATAAATTTGGATTAGAAGGCTTAGAAAATGGTGTGTCAGAAAATCCTAACAATTTTGCGGATAAATTGTGATGCAGAGAGACAACAAAGATGGCCGTACGACCATCGTCACCATGGTCGTTGCTGGCTCCACCTCAACCTAAACGGGAGGTAGAGCGAGAATTGATGTCACACCATCTCTATAGACACAAACAAAGCTAGAAGTACAATTGAGGAAATAGATGCAACCACCATGATCATCATTACCATTTTCATAAATAGCAAGAAGAAGACTAATGATAACCAATGCAACCGAGGACTCTCCAAAATTTTCGTATTTGTATAATCACCGGTGACGAAGACCATGTTAAAAGGCTGGACGACGTGACACCCGAGGCCCATAACCTCTACCCGTCATCCTTTCCCACAAACATACTTCTCTTTGTAAAACAATGATGATGCTTTGCATACTTAACTCTAGAGTACGAAACAACAATTTAAAAAATGTTTTGACCACGATTGAATAGCTTTAAAATTTCCTATTCACATCCATTGTTTTATTAATACTATGTAAGTAATATATTTATACATTATATTATGAAGAAGATGTGCATGTGATTGTATGTTTTAGTTACACAATAAAAATTAATAAAATAAAAGTATGTGCATGAAAGCCAAACATATTCCAACTTAAGAAGTTGAGTTCATTACAATTTTACGTAAGAAGGTTATGCATTACTTACACAATCTATAATGTTATGGTTTATGCATTTTAAAGTATAATATAATATAATATAATAAAATAATATAATACAATAAGAAAATGAGAAAATTTCTTTATAAACAATATGTTGTATTTAAACGGATAATAAAAAATTATAAAAAATAACATCAAGTAGATAAAATTAAAATTAATAAAATATAAACTTAAAACTCACACGTCACACACAATATATATTATACACACAAAATACAAATTTACACACGCAATATAAACTTACACACACGATATGGTGTAATTTTTCATTATAAAAGTGTATGTGGTGAATTCCTAGCATCTTACTGGGTTTTTGAGTTATAAATGAATTTCAGCCGTTTAAAAAAAAACTTACACACACGCACACACACTAAATGCATATATAATTATTTGTGTTTAATGTCGTAAGTCATACTTCCACCAATTTTTTAAAAGTTAACCAAAAAGATGAATATTGATTTAAAACAATGAAATTTCGACAAATCAGGATTTTAGAAACTTAAATGTTTTAAGATTTATTTAGTCTCTAGTTTTCAGTAGTCAAGTCCTTTGAAGTCATCTGTACTATCAATTATTGTTATATTTGTTATTACATATGTTGGCCATTGTTCTTGTTTGTTATCTTGACACACTGACTCCTTCACCTCTTGAAATTTGGCATTCCATTTGTCATGTCTTTACTTGGCTAGCTTCCATATAACAGTGATTTTATTGTTAGTAAATCTCATTTTATTATAGTTATAAACTAGTTTAAATATTCACTCAAAACACTATATCTTCTAACTTTTTATTTTATTAGTTTTCACTCCAGCTGTTATAGATGAGCGAGCCATGTTGTAGTCTTCACTATAGGAGCGAAAAAAAATAAATGCATGAGTCCAATAATATTATGTAATCCAACTTTTATTAACTAATTAGCATACCAAGGTAACAACGTACACCCATCTGTTTATTAGTTGGTCACACCTTCACACAACTAAAAACACAAACATAAAACACTTCCCCTAACAAATACAATAAAATAACGAAACAAAACAAAAGAAAGCGCGTAGCCAATATCAGAACATTCACATCACCATAATCATTTAGTTTGCTACTAGAAGATGATTAATGAGAGATCAACCCTCAAGGACCCATTGGGACAGGAGTGTTGCCAGTGCCTCCAGGGTTCGGAACCTCAACACCAGGGTTCGGTACAAGCGTATCATCGCCACCTGGGATGTAGCTTCCACCACCAACGCCACCAACAGTGGGGACACTGAATCCTGGGAAACCATTGTTGCTGCCGGTTATGGATTGTAGGTGAAGGGGTTGAACCCTTTCTTTGACTTGGGTTTGATACCTCTTCCAACACCGGGGATAAGGTACCCGCGGTCATAATAAAAGAAATTCTCGGGGTGCTTGACATCATCGGGCTTTTTAATGTTGTTGTTTGGAATGTGTCTGCCTGCCATTGTCGTGGAGATGAAGATGTTAAAGACAAAAATGAGAGCCATAACTATTGAGTACATCGTTTTAGCCATTTTGTTTGTAGGTTGTAGTTGTGAGGGATGAAAGTACGTAAATTGGAAGATGTGTATTTATAGTATAGATTTTCACCTACTTCCTCCACGCACAAGTAGGTGACAATAAATAAGCGAATTGGACTTGCGTAAAATTCACATGTAAAAACTACTAATGTATACATAAAACTTCAGAGATACGTTAGAAATTTCTTTGAGAAATGAGATGATATAGTTTATTCATTTTTGTTAGTAACTTTTACGTACAGTTTTTAAATTGTCTGAATATGTTAAAACAAATTCTATACGGTTAACTAATATAGTTTAAATCCTTAAACTGAAAGTGATTTTTATTACTATTAATGAACTTTTACTATTACTATTATGATTAATTTAAAATTAAACGAGCACACTCATCAAGCTGTACAAACTTATTTATAGAGAATGGAATCCATAATTATTAATCATTCTAGAGTAGTTAAGATTTTAGCACATTTGAATTATTAAAAACAAGATGAAATAAATAGTAGATCAATACAACGGTTTCTGCGGCCAATTAAATTGTAGGGCCGTTCAAAAAAATAAATAAATTCTAGGCTTGCATTATTATTATTATCTATATTAAATAGTAACCCCAATGCTACAAGAAACTTTTGATACTTTTCAAATTTGTCACAATGTGTTTGCTTGGTTTTTTGTAGAGCCACAGTTTATTTAAGTTAATTTTTGTGTCAAGTGGTTTTGATAAAATCATAAGCAAAGTTTTGAAAATTGGATCACACTGAAGGGTGATCATGTGTTTGAAATTTTAGTTTAGAAATACATGATATTAGCTTTAAAAAACTCACGTATTATACGGATTGGGTACTCAAAAAATATAATTATAAATATTTATTTGTGTTTAATTACTGAAATAATTTATTATATATAAAACACTTTCAAAATGTAGGATATATATGATATCTTCCTATTTGTAATTAAATAAGAAAAAGAAATAGGAAACATAGAATTGTTTTTTAAATAAAAATTTTCAAATGATAGTCATAAAAGAGTGAGTAAGTAACTCTCTTAATTACATTACTATAAAAAGTGAAAGTAGTTTTGTCGAGTAAATAAAAATTTTGATATTACTCGTTTCATATTATATTATTTTTTATTAGAGTAGTAAGATATGATTTGATGTGTTACCCACCAAATCCCATTGTTCATAACCTAAGAATTTACCCTACACTTGCACCATTAAACCGATATTCGCTTTTGTGAATTCTAATAAGCCGAGCTAATAACGAATAAAATCACATCACGTAAAATAGTTGAAAGAAACCAAACTTTCGTTTGTAGCGAGAGAGGGAACACTATTTTAATTTTATTCATGAAATTATCAAACTTTTACTATAATTTTGTTATTCAAATACTTATTCTCCTAAATTATGAACAAAATTTTGTAAATATAATTCTCTATTAAAAAGGCCTTAGAAATATAATTTGCACTAACAACTGAAATGATTTACTTGGTAACTAGGTTTAAATGTCACGAATATGAATTATATGAGTTAGACCTGTAAATGAACTGAACGTTCATGAACGATTCGGCAAAAATTTCATTTATGTTTGTTTTTTATAAATAAAGAACGAACATGAACAAAAAAATTTGTTCGTTTAATTAAACGAACGAACAAGAACACATATTTTGTTTGTTCATTTATATTCGTCAATGTTCGTTCATATATGTTTGTTTATATATGTTTGCTTATGTTTGTACGTATATTGTAAGTATTAAATGTAAATGCCGATGCAACCCAAACACCCAAAGTCTCTCCTGCATGCATGCACAAGTATACTAAAGTAGAATGCTTCGGAAGTTTCACACCAGCAACAGAAAATATTCTAAGTGTGAAATCTTTCGGAGCCAAGATCAATATCTTCCAAAGCCAAAGATGAAGTCTTCCGAAGCTTCAAAGACAAAGTCTTCTGAAGCCAACACTAGAAGAAAAATTTCTTCCGAAGACTTTTAGAATACATGATTTATCTGATGTACCTTTTACCGTAAATCTGGACCTCTTTCCGCTGCAACTCTGATGAGACACTAACTTTACATAAGTTGGTTAAAGGTCCATGCTTTTGGTAACCGTACATTGAGGTCTTGAGTTTGTAACTTTCTACTTTATATACTTTATCCTTTTGGTAATATATTAGGATGTGAGCTATGGCATGTCATATGTAGATACATGAGTACCTAGTTTATGAGCTCAAATGTATAAGTCTTTCATATCTTACACATATGTAATGT
Organism: Flaveria trinervia; assembly: GCA_025506515.1. Lineage (NCBI taxonomy): Eukaryota > Viridiplantae > Streptophyta > Magnoliopsida > Asterales > Asteraceae > Flaveria > Flaveria trinervia. The sequence goes on from CM046449.1 coordinate 48,242,244, forward strand.
AATGGTTGAATGCAATATATTATATGGTTGATGTTTATTAATGTTTAATTATTTTATATTATTATTGTGTATGAACTTATTATAAGGTTTATGCTTGTTGTACGCAATTCCAAGTCAATAATAATTGAGTAATGTGTTCAACATAGTCGGATGAGTATTCATGCTAATGGCCCATACTTATGGACCATGCGCATGAATACATCATGCTTATGGACCAGTCGCACGACTGAACCAGGAGACTGGATCAGTCGTATGATTGAGACATAAGATTGACTCAGCCGCACGACTGAACCTTCATCGTGCATATGACTCAGTCGCATGATTCAGTCGCACGACTAAACCATGCTAATGGTTTAGTCGTACGAATGGAAACCCCTAACTATAAATACCATTTAATTGGTGGAAAACATAACAATTGAAGAACACTTGATATTTTCACGAACCCTAGCCGTCTAGAACGTCCAAGAAAGCTAGACCAAGTTCATAGTTCATTCGTTGTCGATTCCTACTAGTTCTTAACGTTTAGTTTATTTTTATATCGATCGGGTTAACGTTCTCACTGATTGGATCGCCAATCAAATATGATTCTGCACTATTTGATTTAGTATAAACACCGAATCTGTTAGTATTCTATACGTACACGGTCCTGACAAGTCATATCAGAGCATTGGCTCTTGATTTTGTGTTTGATTCGATTAGTTTTGGTGTCAACACTCATGTTTTAATTCAAAAGAGTCATCTTTTTGAGTCCAAAGGTGTTTTTCGATGTTTTTAGGCATTAAAGTTTAAGTTTTTCATCATACGGCAGATTAGGGTTTCTGGGTAAATCGTATTTTGTGTCTAAGTGTCAAAAATTCAATTTTTTCAAACACAACAGCCTTCGGTCGCACGAATAGGTCATTCGTACGATTGAACTCATTCGTACACCCGATTCGCACGACTGAACTCAGTTGCATTCTTCATTCACACGACTGAACAACTTCAGTCGTTTGAGTCCATTCGCCTTGTTCATACGCACGACTGAATCCAATCGCACGATTGAATTCATTCGCACTCTTCGTTCGCACGAGTGAACCATACTCATAGCTCATTCGTACGATTGTAACTGTCTTGTTCTCCTAGTACCAAGTTCATACAAATGGAAGATTAGTTTGCTTCGTTTACTGCCGGGAAGGACTCATGCATCCATAACCTTTTGCTTCTCGATAATAAGATAGGAAATCATAATAAACCGATGAAGCTTATAACGTTAGTTGACTATCCACAATGGAAACAACGGTTTGAGATTTATCTAAGTGGAGTTGATCCCAATCTTTGGACATCCATCAAGACTGGTTATACGGTACTAGTTAGTGCAAATGGAGTCAAGTTGATGTTGGGGGGAATGAGTGAAGCTCAGAAGATACTCTTCAATGCTGAGAAGAAAGTTTATGCCCTGTTAACTCAATCAATACCGAAAGACATCTTTCATCAGTTTTCAGAGAATAAGCATGCCAAAAAGCTGTGGGAGGCTTTAGAGAAGAGGTATGAGGAATGCAATGTTAAAGGCTCTGAAGGCTATGGCTCTCAAGAAGGAGTTTGATGAATTTCTCTTCGATAGGGAATGCAAGCTTAGATGATATTATGACAGATTCTATAATCTAATGAGTGAGCTACACACTCATGGCGTAACCATATCAATAGAAGATAAAGTTTCAAGGTTTGCTGATGGGTTGCCTGAGAAATGGGATTCATTTGTGTCAACCTGAGACAGAATGACATTCTTGCAACGTTGGACATAAATGACTTCATCTTGAAATTAAGGGAGGAGGAACTGCGGATGAAGTACAAGTCAAAGAAAGGATCCTACGTACAGAATCCTTCACTCTACAACTTAGTTCCATCTCCAGCTGGTTCAGGAGCACCACTACAAACAATATTCGTGTCTAGTTCATCTGCTCCTTCCCAAACCACTACTTCAGGACCAGAACTTTAGGTCATAAGGGACCTAATACATAGCGCCTAAAGCAACAAAACGAAGATGAAAACCGAAAATCTTGATAATATCACAGTGGAGGTTGCAAAGGAGCACATGGATCTTCTAGCAGCAGTCCTTGAATCCTATGATGGCTTAGTTGCTAGGAAGATCGGAAATTGTCATCTTGCGGATGAAGACTATAAGCAAGTTGACGAGAACGAGCTGGAAAGAATGGACATCATGTGGGCTCTAGTGAGTGCAGTTCGAAGAGCTAAAAAGTTTGTCAAGAAGACGGGGCATAATCTAGTACCCACGAAAGATACGACTTTTGGTTTCGACAAAACCAAGGTCACCTGCTTCAACTGTGGTGAAAAGAGGCATTTTAAACGTGAATGTGTGAAGCCCAAGAAAACTAAAAATGGTAACCCATTTCCTACCTTCAACCGTCAAGACAAAGACATGGTTGGAACTAGTTCTTCAAGTAAAGAGACTAAGGCATTAACTGCTCAAGGTGATGAAGGACAAGACTGGTCCTTCCGATTTGTCTCTCCTGGAGAATCAAACATTGCCTTTGTCGAAGCATTGGATGATGGATCTGCCAGTGAAGGTGAGATAGTAACTGAGTAAGTGATGTCAGATACAGAAGAAGCTGTGAATGTGGTAAATCACTTGGTTGAGGAAGAGCTCAGAGCAACAAGTTCAGAATCTTCAGCAACAAAATAGTCTAACTCTGCTTTGATGGCTGATTCAACTGACTCCCCACAGGTATGTTCCATAGATTAATATTTAATAAACATGCTAGTTCTGAATGTGAAAAATTTAGGGAAGCATTGATCTGAAATTTGCTAGGTTATTAGAACACAATGATAACTTAGTAAATGACTTACAACTTTGCACTGAGGCTAATCGGATATTAAAACAAAATGAGTGCAATTTTAAAGAAAAGAGAGAACTTTTAGGGAAACAACTAAGGGAAACCGAGGTTGTTGCCTTAAATCAATCAAATGATATAAAGTTTTATTTAAATTCTTCAGAAGAAACCAAAAGGAGAAAGCAGTTTTGGAAGTCGAGGTTAATTCTTTAAAAAAACTACATAGTCAGGCTAGTTCTTCTCACATAGTACATAACTTAGTGAAAGAATGAAACAATGGGGAAGGTTTGGGATACAAAGTAGTGCCACCACCAGATGAGATCCTTTTGAATACAAAATGTAGACCATTTAATAACAACCAATTAAGGATCATGTGGTATCTACTCCTCTAGTTAGTGATCCTGATTCCATGAGTAAGCTTGTGAAATCTGACACTAAAAGAAGGAGACTACTTTGAAATCAAAAGGCAAGATGCCAGTTGAGAATTTGGATCATGCATTAAAAGGGTTAATGTAAGGTCAGGTTCACCAACGTCCATTTCAGAACCCAAACTGACTAAACCAGTTAACCACAAACGTGTTAATCATCAAAGTCCAACCAAAGTGCAAGTTAAAGATGTTCAAAACTTTAAAACAGTTAATTTTGTTAATAAGGATGAAACATCTCAAAGAGTAGTGACAAAACCAAACCAGACACACCTCATACCTTCACTAAACTCAGCATCACATAAAGGTTTTCTCTAATCTGTAAAAGCAAGATCATGTTATAGTTGTGGAAAATGAGGACATAATTCTACTATTTGTCCTTACTATCAGATGCCCAGAAAGAAAATTGAAGTTTATGATACAAAACCAAGTTCTTCTAAAATAAGATCTAACACTCCACCTAAGAGTGGTTAGTGAAAGTAAAGTTCAAACCATAAGTCAGTCGATTGTTTACCACAAACAGGCCTTACACAAAACAGGCTTATGGAAAGAAACAATCAAGTATAACGTCTGATAATGAGAACGATAAGAAAAAAGATATGCCCTCATCCTCTAAAGGACAATGGGTTGTGTTTATGATGTGTGATTCCTCTGGGTCACCCAAGCCAGTTAAGGCTTGGGTCCCAAATTTGATTTAACAAGTTACTTTGACTGTATAGGGTGTCCGCTACAGCGCTATCACTAATACCTGGATTATTGATAGTGGGGCGTCCAGGCATATGACAGGGAATTTGTACTTCCTTTTCAACATCAAGCAAATCAAAGGGGGACATGTGTCAATCGCTGGGAATAAAGGAGGCTACATCCCAGCTCAAGGCGAATTGGGAAACGAGAAAGTCATATTTGACAAGGTCAACTATGTTCAACAACTACAGAACAACTTACTTTCTGTCTCCCAAATCTGTGATAAAGGATTCAAAGTTGTTTTTGACAACAAGAAGTGCTACGTGTTGAAGAAGGACTATGTGATTGAGGAGGATAAAGTTCTTATGTCAGCTTCAAGATATAACGACTTGTATGTCTTGGATCTATCAAAAGCTCCACAACAGATCACAAGGTTCAATGTTTCTTGTCAAAAGCAACTGAGAGGGATTCAGTCTCATGTCATAGAAGAATGGGACACATTAATCCTAGGAAGATGAATCACCTGATTCAGAAGGATCTAGTGAATGGTGTTAATGTCAAGAACTTCCAACTTCCAGACTTCTACATAGCATGTAAGAAAGAGAAACAGACCAAGAAGGCTCACAAGGCAAAGAAAGTTAAATCTATTGATATGCCTCTCGAGCTTCTACACATGGATCTGTTTGGCCCTGTCAGCACAAAAAGCATTGCTAGAGATCTATATTGCTTTGTAATAACAGATGATTACTCAAGATTCTCTTGGGTGATGTTTCTGAAAGCCAAATCAGAAACTTTTGAATCATTCAAACATCTAGTAACTACATTGGAATCACTCTACAAGCTCAAAGTTAGGCAGATTCGATCAGACAACGACACTAAATTCAAGAATCAGTGGATGGAGGCATACTGTAGAGAAGAGGAATTGTTCATCAATTCACCTCTGCCTACACTCCACAGATGAATGGCGTAGCTGAAAGAAGAATCAAAGTTTGATAAGACTACTAGGACAATGCTGGCCCACTCGAAACTAGCTATTCAATTCAGGAATGAGGCAGTGGCTAATGCTTGTTACACACGCTCAATCGAGTACTAGTGGTCAAACAACATGGGAAAACATGTTATGAGCTGCTCCAGCAACGTAAACCCAACCTGGAGTATCTAGATACGTTTGGCGCACCATGCATGTTGTTAAACAAGACTCAGACTGGGAAGTTCAGTGAGAAGGCAGAAGAAGGTATCTTTCTTGGATACAACATACTAGACAAGAGAGTTTAGAACAACTCAATGGGTCAGGTGGAAGTGTGTGCAATGTCGATGTCCAAAGATACACCACCCCTCCTACTGGGAAAGGCCCCTCATTCTTCTTTGACTTTAAATCCTTCAATCTGTCGCGTTCTCATACTGATGACGAGCTTTCTGCTAGAATGATTACGACGTTCTTAACTCTCCTCCACCTGACTCGACGTCAACTGGTCCATTGGATGATTCTTCTAGCCCTTCAGGGGGTGACCTTGAAGTAAGTGAGTCTTCATCTGATGATGAGGCAGTTGAGACTGCTAATGTGGACTAGGAAGAACAAGTTCTCACCAATAAAAGTACACAAGCATCAAATCCTAATGCTTCTGACACTTCGAACCTCATACTCCAACAGGTATAGATCCTGAACCTGAGTTTAACAATCTGGATAATGAGGTGGCTATTCCAATAACTCCTGGATCTTGACTAAATGTTTATCATCCCCTGGACAATGTCAGGGATGTTCGATCGGGAGTACAGACCAGAAATCAGCTATACTCAGCTGATTATGCCTCGTAATGGAAATGGATATCTTCACGATGATGCATATCGATGTTTTGTGTCTCAATTTGAGGCACAATATGTGAGTGACGCCTTAAACGATAAGGTGGGTCAGTGCCATGCAAGAAGAACTCCTATAGTTCAAGAAGTTAGGAGTATGGACCCTTATGGACAGACCAAAAGGTGCGAAGGTGATTGGCACGAAATGGGTCTTGAAGTGTAAGAAAGATGACCAAGGAGTCATAATCAAAAACAAGGCTCGACTTGTGGTTCAAGGGTTTAGACAAGTCGAAGGCATTGACTACAATGAAGTGTTTGCACCTATGGCTCGGATGGAAGCAATTCATATCTTTCTAGCCTATGCATCCTACATGAAGATTAAAGTATATCAACTAGATGTGAAGAGTGCATTCCTTCATGGTGAAATCCGTGAGACGGTCTATGTCAGTCAACCCAAAGGATTTGAGGATCCCTATCATTGGATAGAGTTTACAAACCGGAAAAGGCTCTTTAAGGGCTCCATCAAGCCCCTAGAGCCTGGTATGAGAAACTCTTAACTCATCTTGTGAAACACGGTTTTCGTAGAGGAGTGATTGACTATACATTGTTCATCAAAGAAAAAGATGGATTTACTATTGGTACAGATTTATGTTGATGACATAATCTTCAGTTCCAAAAATGAAGAATGATGTAAAGAATTCGAATTTGTAATGAAATTAGAGTTTGAGATGAGTGCCATGGGGGAGATGAAGTTCTTTCTTGGCTTACAGGTGGATCAGACACCAAAGGGAATCTTCCTACATCAGACCAGTATGTAGGCGATATCCTCTGACGATTCGACATGAAGAATGCTTCAGCAACTAAACTCCACTTGCCACGAACCATGACGTGGCACCCGACGAAAATGGTGATCTAGTTGATGCAACCATGTAAAGAGGAATGATCAGATCTCTCATGTATCTCACAGCCTCGCATCCTGATATCATGTACGCCACGTGTCTTTGCTCCAGATATCAGGCAAAACCAAAAGTTCACCATCTCATCGGAGTAAAACGGATTTTTCGTTATCTGAAGGGTAATCCAACACTCGGGTTGTGGTATCCTCATGATGATGACTTTGAGCTTACAGCGTATAGTGACTCAGACTATGGTGGTTGCAAGATGAATTACAAGTCAACATCTGCGGGATGTCATTTCTTTGGCAGACGTTAGTCACTTGGCAGTGTAAGAAGTAGACCTTAGTTACTCTGTCAACATGTGAAGCTAAATACGTTGCTGCAAGTTACTATTCACAAATAATTGGATTCAACAGCAAATGTGCGACTACGGTTTGAAATTTTTAACACCCCTATTTTTGTTAATAATTTTGCTGCTATTGATGTCACCAAAAATATGGTCCAATATCCTAAAACAAAACACACCGTTATTAAATATCACTTTATACATGACTGTTTTGAAAAAAAATTAATCGGTGTTGTTAAATTAATACTGAATTTCAAAGCGCCGACCTCTACACAAAACGATTTGACAAACTGAGGTTTTTATATCTTTTAGCGGTTAATGGTGTGAAAAAGAAAAGTGATGTGATTCTAGAAGATGAAAGTTCGTAGTCCGACACGTTTTCTTAATTTTTGTTATTTATTTTCTTTATCTTATTTTCCTATCTATTAAAATCCAAAAACACAAAAAGATTTTCGGTTTTAATTTTAGGGGGAGAATAGTTTAGTCTAGTATTTAATTCATGCAGTATTTAACTACTTAAAAAACAAAAATAAAAATAAAAATAAAAATAATAAGGGAGGAGGGCAACTTAGCTAATAGAAATGAAATCAATATGTGATTCTGATTCAAAGTCTATGGAAAATGATAGTACACATGAAAGAAATTGTTTGGGACTTCAAAAGAACTTAAATGATTAAGATGAAAATTCAAAGTACAAGTCTATGAAGTTTAAGCAACATAAAAGGAGAAATTATAGTAAACTAATCTGCTACTGAGGTAACATAGAGAAAGTAGACCTAGAGGTTGCTAGTCCATTATATGATATGTCGTTGATTCAACACAATAAATGAGTAGACCGCATTGGTGATTAAATTCAAACTAAGTTGTTCAACTTGCTGTGGGTTCTCATCTTATCCCTGGTTAACACGATCAATGCATTTCCAATAAGGGATGACGAGCAAAATAACACACCATATGTGTGCGGATGACCATAGAAAATGAGCAAAGCACATGGAAAAATGCTAAAGCAATCAAGCTAATAACATATGTTGTTGGTGCATTATATGCAAAAAGAAAAATAAATGCTCTAACAAGAAGATAGGTTGTGTGCCTCTCTGCTGTGCGGTGGCACTAACCTGAGGATAAGCATAACTTAAATATTCTAGAATTTATTGTTGTTTGCGCCTCTCTGCTATGCGATGGCACTGACCTGAGGCTTGGCATCTCTTTGAAAGCTCTTAGAATAGTCTCTTCTTGTCAAATATCTATAGAAAGCTCTTAAAATCTCCTGAGGAATGTTGATTACCATATAAGTGTGGGATCCACAATTCTTATTGAAATAATTAAACCTAACTAATCACTAATGAGTCAAATTCTGTGTATGAATTTAAGAGGACAACATATTGACAATCATCATGGCTGCAACTCTTACAGTCAAATCATTATGTGAATCTTATAGCTCTAGTATGATTCCTAAAATTGCTATTAACTCTCGGTCAAAACAGAATCTAGCATCAAAATGTTTTATCAAATGTCCCAAATGATTCTGATACACCTATATGATTCCATAATGAATTATTCCGGAAATGATCAAATTAACTTGAAGTTGTGCTGTTCAGGAAGAAAAATCTGTTAGATGTTTTTCTAAAAGATTTCAATCCATCTCTATAAAAAAACAAAAAAATGTTCTGTTTTGTCTTTAATTTCAACTCGTTTTTCTATTTTTCTAGTCTTTTGTTAGGTAAAAGTCGGACTATACAACTAGATCTAGTCTATGAATCACTCACTAAAAGTTGTCACGTCTGAGGTGACCAATCGGTTTTAAATTAAAAGGATCGCATCAGAGGTGATCAAATGGTTTTAAATTATAAAAAGTCATGTCTGATATGATCGGTGTTCACAATGTTATATCAAAAGGTAAAACTTTAAGTGTGTGAAAGTGTATGAGGTCAAACTCTAAGTATGAGCCAATCGCACGATTGGACCATAAGTATGAGCCAATCGCATGAGTGGGCCATGAGTATGGGGCAATCATACAATTGGACTATGAGTATGGGGCATCCATGCGATTGGACCATAAGGATGACCAATTGTACGATTGGATGAAGAAGTATGAGCCAGTCGCACGACTGAACCCCAATTGCACGAATGAAGCATGCATATGGGTCCATTCTTACGACTGAACATTAAGTCAGTACAAAAAGAGGGGTGAGTCGGTCATATTTATCACCACCCTTCGAAGCATTCAAAAAACTCTCATACGTAGACACTCTAGCCAAATTTCATTTTACCCGGATTACTTGCTGATTGTGTTCCTAACTGGTTTGTCATTCATCTACAAGTATTGTGAGATTGAAATAGACCCAAACGACTAGTTTATTCGGACCCTAAGAGCCGATTGTGTTAACATCAATAACCGAGACCCAATCTTAATAATAGACCACTTAACTGGACATAAACCTTGATTTAAAAGACATTAAGTGTTATATCAAGTCTCTGCGAGTCTAGTGCGTCTAAACACAAAGTCTAATATCAAGTTTTGACAAAGATTCAATTCTGGGGTGTTCAACAGTGTAGGATACAAATGGTCATGCTGATGAACACCAGTCGCACGATTGAGCCAGGCGAGTGACTCAATCGCAAGTATGAATCATGAGTATGGGTTCAGTCGCACGACTGACTCAACCACATGTGTAGCAAACATCCAAGCTAAGTCGCAGGCTCAATCACACGACTGAACTCAGCCGCAGGCTGAATCGTACGACTGAACTCAATCGTACGACTGAAGCTCAGTCGTGTGGTTCAATCGCACAATTGAACCAGTTTGATCTAAAACAAATAAAGTTTTAATTGTCAGCTTCTGTACACAACTCTAATGTATATCTTTATTGTGTTGCAGCAACATGGCAGATAGATGGACGATGAGCCCCAAGCACAACATCTGTGCTCATCTAGATGCTTCTACTCGGAATGCTTCCGAGTTTGCGGGGATCATTGCCTTTCTTAGGAAATCGAGGATCTTCAAGGCGATATATACACCTTGCACTCCATACAGGTCACTACAGCAGACCTTCTAGGAAGGGGCTACTGTTGATAGGTCCATTAAGCCCTATAGCATCCGAAGCTCGATCTTCGGACAGGAGATCATTGTTACAGCAGCCGATCTTAGGCAAATCCTAGATTTAGGTGAAGATGGAGACCATTCGACCAAGCTACACAATCTGACAGTTAGGGTATGCTTCCTGCGGATGAAGTACACTGGGGACATCAACGCAGGTGTGCTCAATAAAAGCAATCTGTGTCCTCAGTTAAGTAGTTAGCTCACATCATCCTGACGTACATAGCATCGAGGAGGGGGGATTTGATGAAATGTCAGATCAAATCAGAATGCATATGTTGCACTAGTGCTGAACCATCTGTTCAGTTTCTCCCACATGATATTCTCTTACATGGTCGAGAACATAGAGGCCAAGGGGAAGGAAGGGTTCTGCATGTACCCTAGATTTCTACAGATGGTCATTGTTCAGAAGCTTCCTTCCCTGCCAAAAGAGAGGAAGGATGTTGTTGTTTTAGAGATTATGGATGATACGACAATGGGTCGCATGAAGGTCTACTGGGGGAAGCAAGTAAAGCCCCTGCTGAGGAGACTGTTTGGCCATCTGGCCAACGAGGTATACGTGGCACCATCTCGCAAGAAGTGGTGTCACGATGATAGTGACTCTGATGTCGAGCCCATCATGGCACCCACTGACGAAGACGACGACAACGATGATGATGATCAGGGTCAAGGTGGAGAGGCACCTGGTGGAACAGAAAGTGCTTCCTTCTACCAAGACTTGTTGGACGATGAAGATGAGGAGTCGGATGATGAGCCTCTGGTAAGGACCGTCGGGAGCCAGGTCGTGGCTACCGACAAAGGGATAGAGGCGTTTGGAGGATGCCAGGCTGAGTCGAGGGGTGCTGCTGCTGATGTTACCGATCCTACATACACCCCCGACCAACCTAGCAGCCAAGGGGGGAGCGCCTATGGCAAAGGGATGCAAGAAGAAAAGAATGGCCCATCCTTATGGGAAGAAGAGTAAGAGGCCGAGGTTTACTTTGATTACTTCTTCCAACACCACTGCCACAGCCACCACCATTGCCACAACCATCACTACTACCACATCTCCTTTCACAACCACCATAGCAACTACTACCACCACCACTCCTCCCACTACCACTATCACTCCATCCACAACCACTACCACAACCACTCCACCACATCCCACACACATTCCACCTCCTATATTCACCACATCTACCACCACCAGTCACCAAGCAGGTCCTTTCACCCACTCTACATTCACAGCTGGACCCACTCTATCCACATCGGGTTAGGAACAACTTGCTAACTTAAATAGCATTGTGCTAAAGCTGCTTGCCACCGATGAGCTAAGAGCTACTCAGCTACACAAGATGATGGAGGTGAATGCAACTCAAGCAAAAAAGAATGTGGAGCTAAAGGAGAAGCGTGACCAGTATGAGAGAGCTCTAGGCCAAGCCCACCATGCACTTATTAGTCAAAATGAGCTGGTGTTGGCTTCGGTGAAGAGGATAGAGGAGCTTGAGAAGAAGACGGGAAGATACTGCTAAAGCTCAAGGGATCAAAGAGCGAGCCATTAAAGATAAAGGATGGTGATGATGATGATGATGATGATGATGATGAGGATGAAGATGAGTCTGAGGAAGATATCGAGGAAGGAGGACCGAGTAGAAAAGATGAAGAGGATGATGATGAATAGGGGTGATGCATCTGCATCAGCCTCAAATCCTCAAGGTCAGGAGAGGTGCACACAAAGAAACTAAGATCAAGGAGCCTCATCCTCCACTCCTCCAGCTGAAGAACCGATGAATCAAGACAAAAGTAATTATTTGATGTCTTTGTATTTAAAAACTTTTGTACTTTGTATAGTACATTAATATAATTAACAATAATCTATGTTTGTTTATGTTTTAATATTTTATATAATGACTTATGTGTGATGTGCTTAATGTTTAATCAAACAAATGAAGCTCAACAGATAGATGAGTATGATGTCGAACCCCTTCAGCAAGTTGAGATTCAACTTACAATGATTCTTAACTTGCAAGGGATAGTCAGGAGATCTGTGAGCTACACTCCAAAAGAAGGAGCGATTATTCATGATCTAACTGATGAACAGCTCGCTGAAATATTCAGGCTGAATCCTGACGAGCTGGTCAAAGATGTTCCAAAAATTGATGTCACAATTGATGATGAGCTGAACGATGTAGATGAGATTAAGATAGAAGATGTCATTGCAGAACACTATCCACAGTACACTGATCCAGAAAGACATGTTATCCCCAACTTGGGTGAAACATTTGATAGTGGTACTTTTGAAAAATTGAATGAAGTGGTGAAAGAAAAAGAGAAAGAAGAAAGCACAGCCCAAGCTTTGGATGTTAGTGTCGACTTGAAGAAAGCTAAATAGGCAGATTGTTTTGTAGAGATGAAAGCCCAACGCGCGCTGCCAAAGCAGAATGCCTACACAAAGCTCTACAATTTCAAAAGACATCAAAAAGTATCAGGAAAAATATAGCGTGGGCGTATTTTGAAGACTTAGAGGTCTATGTTGTTAAAAGAGAGAAAGGAATCGAGTACTTAAGATATCCTCATGATCTGAAGACTCTTCCTAGTTTTGAGCTCAACCATCTAGCATGTTTAGATCTTCTGTATGCTAATCCAAGGAAGATGTCTGGATGGTTTGAGGCTGCGTTGAAGAAGGAATACCACACGAGGTGGGTAAACTTCAGACCTCAACAACCGAAAAGGTTCATTAACAAGTCTAAAGTGGATACCATAACTGGAAGAACTAAGGTGGTGATGAAGTGGAGTCCCCCGTGCATGATGTCAAAAGATTCCCTTACGAGAAATGCCTCAGGACATCACTCCACACTTCAAATGGTGGTATTACAACTGGCAAACTGGCAAAGCGGTCATAGTGCTAAATAGAGATGGAAAGATTGATACTATTTGGGTGCTTGACCCAATGTGGCTTCTAAACTTGTCAGCTAAAGATGTCTACACATTATACAAGTGGCCACTATTCTATGACACGAAGGATATTGTACAAGCTCTCTAGTTCCAACATGTGATAAGACTCTATTTTGCATTTGAGATACATGCAGGAGTCACAAAAAAGGAGAAGTACAAGAAATTCCAAGAACATGTTAAGAATGTTAGATGATAGAGGAAACTAGATCCAAGTGGAAGTTTGTAGATACATGTGTACCTAGTTTATGAGCTTAAATGTATAAGTCTTTCATGTCTTACATATATGTAATGTAATGGTAAATGCAATATAATATGTGGTTGATGTTTATTAATGTTTAATTATTTCATATTATTATTGTGTATGAGCTTATTATATAGGTTTCTGGTTGTTGTATGTAATTCTAAGTCAATAATGATTGAGTAATATGTTCAACATAGTCGGATGAGTATTCATGCTTACGACCCATACTTATGGACCATACGCATGAATACATCATGCTTATGGACTAGTCGCACGACTGAAGCTTCAGTCGTGCGTATGACTCAATCGCATGATTCAGTCGCATGATTCATTGCACGACTGAACCATGCTAATGGTTCAGTCGTACGAATGGAAACCCTTAACCTATAAATACCACTTAATTGGTGGAAAAACATAACAATTGAAGAACACTTGATATTTTCACGAACCCTAGCCATCTAGAACGTCCAAGAAAGCCAGTCCAAGATCATAGTTCGTTCTTGATCGATCCTACTAGTTCTTAACGTTTAGTTTATTCTTAAATTGATCGGGTTAACGTTCTCACTGATTGGATCGCCAATTAAAGAGGATTCCACACTATTTGATTTGGTATAAACATAGAATCTATTAGTATTTCGTACGTACACGGTCCTGACATCATAATTACTAGTCAAAATGCAATCTGCCTTTTGACTCCACATTTGATTTTGTAGTCGTCTAGTCAGTTGCCCTTCAAATTATTGCCGGCTGTAGGATGTAGTATATGTAGCGCAAGTACTTGTAACTTTCAAGTATGCTTTGTAACATTTGTAATAGAACTTGAGAAAACAATATACTGCAATCTTGAAAACCAACTCCTTGTGTGTTTTGCTATCTTGTTCTGTCTCATTTTTACTTTTGTTCTTAGTATCATTACAAAGGTTATCCAGTTCTGTATTTGATCTGTTAAGTGTTCTTAGCAACTCTTCTCATTGTGTTGTTTTGTTGTTGTGTTGTAAGTGCATACCCTTCACTGGTCCTGCATTTGGTATCAGAGTATTCCAGGCTCTTGATATAAGATCTCACAATCTTAAGATCCCTCACACACACAAAATACTTTACTTATCAAATGGCAGCCATTTCCAAATTTGATACAGAAACTAGAACCACGACAAAATCCCCACTGATCACACTTGATGACTTTGACACTTGGTGTCAAAGAATGGAAGGCTTTTTTAAGTCTCTAGACTCAAGAATATAGGAGTCTGTCGAAAATGGACCATACATACCAAGCACCTCTTCTGCAACTGGAGGTGGTATGATCCCTAAGGCTGTGGCTGACTACTCAGATGAAGATAGAAAGAGAGTAGAGATTGACTAGAAGGTCATGACAGCCCTTCAGACTGCTCTTCCAAACTTTATATAAAGAGGTTTCAATAAAAGCAAAATAGCTAAGCAGCTATGGGATGCATTGAAACTTATGTATGAGGGTTCCTCTGAAGCCTAGGAGAATAAGAAGGATCTCCTTGTTAGGGCTGTTTTCATACGGAGTACTAACGGATTCTAACAAATGGTAAAAGAGCTTTGGCTCGTGATTTTGCATGGATTCAATTGTTTTTGATGTTAAAACTAATGTTTTCAATCAAAAGAGTCACCTTTTTTGCTTCAAAAAGTGTTTTTGGCGCTTGCATGTGTTAAAGTTTTGATTTTTCTTCAAACGACAGATTAGGGTTTCTAAAAAATTCGTATTTTGTGTCAAAGTGTTCAAAGTATTCAATTTATCAAACACAACAACCTTCAGTCGTACGATTGGTCCATTCGTACGATTGAACCCATATGTATACACTCATTCGTACCACTGAACTCAGTCGTGTTTCTCATTCGCACGGTTAAGCAGCTCTAGTCGATTGAATACAATCGTCCTGCTCATTCACATGACTGAATCCAATCGTACGATGAATTCATTCGTATCCTTCATTCGCGCGAGTGACCTATTCACATAGCTCATTCGCACGAGTGAATCTGTCCTATTCTAAGTTTACCAAGTTTAAAGCAATGGAAGACCAGTTTGCTGCATTCACTGATGGAAAGGACTCATGTATGCAGAATCTTCTACTTCTGGAGAATGAGATGGGAAACCATAACAAACCGCCAAAGCTGTTAACTTTGGATGAATAGCCTCAGTGGAAACAACGGTTTGAAATCTACTTGAATGGAGTTGACCCAAACCTTTGGACATCCATTGAGACTGGTTACATGGTACCGGTTAGTGCTAATGGAGTTAAATTAACTTTGTTAGGAATGAGTGAATCCTAGAAGACTCTGCATAATGCTAAAAAGAAAGCATATGCCTTGTTGACTCAGTCGATACCTAAGGACATATTTCATCAGTTCTCTGAGAACAAGCAGTCTAAGAAATTATGGGAGGCCATAGAAAAGTGATACGAAGGAAATGCAACTCTGAAAGCACTGAAAGAAAAAGCTCTTAAGAAGGAATTTGACAATTTCCCTCCAATTGGGAATGAGAGTTTGGATGATATCATTGATCGATTCTATCATCTGATGAGTGGGTTGCACACTCATGGCATGACCACATCCATGGAAGATAAAGTTTTTAGCTTTTTTGATGGTCTGCCAAACAAATAGGATCCATTTGTGTCTAATCTGAGACAAAACGACACTCTTGCTACTTTAGACAAAAATGATTTCATTTTTCAGTTAAAGGAGGAAGAACTATGTATGAAATACAAGTCAAAGAAAGGATCTTATGTTCAGAATCCTGCACTATACAATCCAGTTTCAACTCCAGCTACTTTAGGCACACCATAGCAAATGGCATTTGTATCTAGTTCTTCTGCTCCTTCCCAAAGCAGTGCATCAGGAACTGTAATGTCAGGGTCATCTGGTACCCAATACATAGTTCCTGAGGCAAATACTACCAAGTTGAAGACCGAGAATCTCGGAAATATCACCGTGGAAGTTGCTAAAGAGCACACGGACCTTCTAGCTGCTGTTGTTCAATCTTTTGATGGATTAGTTGCTGGTAAGATTGGAAACTGTCATCTTGCTGACGAGGACTACGAGCAAGTTGATGAAACTGAGCTAGAACACATGGATATTATGTGGGCCTTAGCTAGTGCTATTAGAAGAGCCAAGAAGTTTGTGAAAAAGACGGGAGAAAATTTGGTTGCTACGAAAGATACTACATTTGGATTGACAAAACCAAAGCCACATGATTAATTATGGTGAAAAGGGGCACTTCAAACGTGAGTGCGTAAAACCAAAGAAGTCTGGAAATGGAAATCCTTTTCCTAGTTTAAACTGACAAGACATGGATAAGATTGGAGCTTAATCTTCAAGTAAAGAGTCTAAGGAGTTGGATATTCAAAGTGATGATAGACAAGACTAGTCTTTTCGATTCATTTCTGAGGGTGAATCAAACATTGCGTTAGTTGACACATTGAATGATGGATCTGCAAGTGAAGGAGACATCATAGCTGAGCATACACTTTCAGATATTGAAGAAGTTATGGATGTCATTGATCATTTGGTTGAAGAAGAGCTGAGTGCTACAAACTTAGAATTACAAGTCACCGAAGAGTCTAACACTGCTTTATGGTTGATTCGTCTGGTTCTACATAGGTATGTTCTAAAGACGAATTATTTGAAAAAAAATCTACAACTCTACACTGAAGCAAATTGGGTTTTAAAACAAAATGAGTGCAACTTCAAATAAAAGATAGAACTGTTGGGGAAACAACTAAAAGAAACCGAGGTTGTTGCCTTAAATCAATCAAATGACATCAAGTTCTATTTAAATTCTATTAGGATCGTGAACGTACGGAGTACTAACTGATTCTGTGCGTATACAAGATCAAATAATGCAGAATCCTATTTGATTGGCGATCCAATCAGTGAGAACGTAGTTCAGATCAATCTATCGATTAAAGAAACGTTAAGAATGATTAGAACGAGATCAACTGCAATCTATGAACTTGGAACAAGTTTTCTTTAGTCTCCGGATGGCTAGGGTATGATTATGTGCATAGGTATTCGAATTGTTATGTTTTTCCACGAATTAGGTGGTATTTACAGGTTAGGGTTTTCCAATCGTATACTGAACCATTAGCATGGTTCAGTCATGCGACTGAATCATGCGATTGATCCATCTGCACGACTGAAGGTTCAGTCATGCGACTGAGTCAATCTTATGTCTCAATCGTGCGACTGATCTAGTCTCCTGGTTCAGTCATGCGACTGGTCCATTAGCATGAAGTATTCATGCGTATGGTCCATTAGCATGGTCCATTCGCATAAGGACTTCATACGATTAAGTTTGAACACGTTTCTCAATCATTATTGACTAAGATTTATGTACAACAACCACAAACCTATATAGTTAGTTCACTATAATTTATCACACAATAAACAATGGAACATTAAACATTATAAGCATCAACCACATATTGTATTTCATTCATAACTATTCATTACATATATGTAAGATATGATAGACATTTACATTAAGTTCCTAAACTAGGTACATATGTATCAACAAATTCCCCTTAGACCTAGTTTACATTAGTGTCTAACATTCTTCATTAGCTCCTCAAATTTCTTGTACTTTTCCTCTCTAGTAACTCCTACATGTATCTCGAATGCAAAACAGAGCCATATAACATTCTGGAACTGGAGGGCTTGTACTATATCTTGCGAGTCATAGAATAGTGGCCACTTGTATAATGTATAGAGATCGTTGGCAGACAAATTGGTTAGCCACATAGGGTCGAACACCCGGATAGTGTCCATTTTGCTCTATTTCTGTAAGACTATGACCGCTTCACCTGTTCTCCAATCATAATACCACCATTTGAAGTGTGGAGTGAAGTCTTGTGGCATTCCCATTAAGGGAATCTTGGACATTGTGCGCAAAGGACTCCACTTCAGCATGACTTTAGGCTTTCTAGTAATGGGATCCACTTCAAACCTTCGGATGTACCTCTTCGGTTGTTGAGGTCTAAAGTTTACCCACCTGGTGTGGTATTCTTTCCTTAGTGCAGCCTCAAACCAGCCTGACATTTTCCTTGGATCAGCATATAACAAATTTAGGTGTTCTAGCTGGTTGAGTTCAAAACCAGGGAGAGTCTTCAGATCATGTGGGAATCTGAAGTACTCTATTCCCTTATCCCTCTTAACTGAATACACGTTAAGATCCTCAAAATATGCCCATGCAATGATCTTGCCCGACTCCTTTAGGTGTTTCTTGACCTTGTATAGCTTCGTGTATGCATTTGGCTTTTGTGCAGTGTGTTGGGCTAGTATCTCAGCAAAACAAGCCACCCATTCAGCCTTCTTGATATCAACATCAGCATCCGAGGCTTGGGCTTGGCTCTCAATCTTCTCAGTCTCTTTTTCCATCTCATCCAGTTTGTCGAATGTAGCACTAGCGAGAGTGTCACCCAAGTTGGGGATCACATAGCCCTCTCGGTCAGTGTACTCTGGATAATGCTCGGTTGTGACATCTTCAATCTCTATTTCATCTATGTCATTTAGCTCGTCATCACTTGTCACATCAAAAGTCGATGCATCTTTGACAATCTCATCTGGGTTTAGCCTGAACATCTCTACAAGTTGCTCATCACTCAGGTCGTGTATGATTTCTCCTTCTTCGGGAGTATAACTCACCGACCTTCTGAGAATCCCTTGCAAATCAAGAATCATTGTGAGTTGAGACTTGATTTGCTGTAGGGGAGCAACATCATATTCATCTTGCTTAGATGTTTGATCTGCTTGATTTAAACATGTAACACATCAACCATTAGTAATTAATCAAAACATTTAAACAGTAGATAACTATATAAACATTAAATACACAACTCTAATACAAGATTCAAGCATAAAAGTTTTCAAATAGATAAACATCTAATCATTACTTTTGTCTTGAATTGCAGGCTTCTTAGTAAGAGGGGCAGATGATGATGCTTCTTGGTCTTGTGTTCTCTTGGTTCTCCTTTCTTGACCCTAAGCATAGGCTGATGCAGCCGCATCACCTTCTTCATCATCATCCTCTATTCTTTTCCCTTGACCTTTCATCCTCACTGTCATCTTCTTCATCAATCTCATTATCATCACCATCATCATCTTCTTCATCATCATCATCAGCACCCTCTCTAATCTTCAGAGGCTCATCTTTTGATCCCTTCAGTTTGAGCATGATCGTCCTGTTTGAGGCCTCAAACTCCTCAATCCTCTTCACTGATTGGTCATTGCGCTCCTAAAGTTTGGTAATTTGTTATGCTTGCTGGTTAATCTGCTGTGCTTGAAAACTCTATCTTCATCAACAGCTAACAGCTTCAGCACCATGCGGTTAAGTGCAACGAGCTGTTCCTCTACCCCAATGGAGGGTAGAGTGGGTCCTTGTGTGAAGGTTGTGTGGGATGATGGACCTGCTTGATGGCTGGTGGTGGTAGTGGTGGATGTGGTGAATATGGGTGTTGGGATATGAGTGGATGGTGAAGGGTTGGCTATAGTAGTGGTGGTTGGGAGTGTGGTTGTATTGGTAGGGAGTGTGGTAGTGGTGGTTGGGAGTGTGGTAGTGGTGATGGTAGTTGTGGTGGATGTGGTGGTGGTTGTGGCAGTAGTGTTGGTTGTGGTAGTGGTTGTGGATGTGGTCAATGTAAATCTTGGCCTCTTACCCTTTTTTCCATAAGGGTGCGCCATCCACTTCTTCCTGGAGCCTTTAGAAACAGAGGTTCCCCCTTGGCTACTGGGCTGGTCCGGGTGTAAGAAGGATCTGTATCAGCAGTAACAGCATCCCCGGACCCCCCCTGGCGTCCAGCAACCGCCCTGAGCCCTCTCTCAGTGGCTATGACCCGGGTCCCCACCATCCGCACCAGAGGCTCCTCATCTGACTCCTCCTCCTCCTCCATTTGAAAATCAGGGTGGATTAGAGCTGACTCGAGTCCACCTAGGCCACCATCTCCTTGACCATCACCGTGGTCATCATCTTTAGAATCATCAGAGTGTAGAGCAATAGACTTAACATCAGAATCACTATTGTCGTGGTGCCACTTCCTCCTAACTGGTGCCACATAATCATCTCGGGCCAAATGCCCAAACAACCTCCTCACCGTGGGCTTCACCTGCTTGCCCCAGTAGACCTTCATCCTGCTGAGGGTGGTGTCATCCATGATCTCAAGAGTAACTGCATCATGACTCTCCTTAGGCAGCGAGGGCAGCTTCTGGTTAATGATTATCTAGAGGAAACATGGGTACATACAGAATCCTTCCTTCCTTTTAGCTTCAAGGTTGTCGATCAGATAGGAGAAGATCATGCGGGATAAACTGAATGGATGGTTCAGTACCAGTGCAACGTATGCATTCTGGATTCGGTCGGAGAGGTCGTCAAATCCTCCACGCCTGGAGGCTATGCACTTCAGGATCACATGTGCCAAATACTTAAATTGAGGGCACATGTTGCTCTTGTTCAGTACCCCGGTATTTAAGTCACCGGCGTACTTGATCCTTATAAAGCATCCCCGGACAATCAGGGGATGTAACTTAGTTAGGTGGTTTCCATCCTCACCCAGACCTAAGACCCGTCTCAAGTCATCCTCAATGATCATTATCTCTTGACCAAAGATTGAGCTCCGTATACAATGAGATCTATCAACCTTGGCACTTTCCCAGAATGCCTGCTGGATGGATCTGTAAGGTGTGCAGGGAGCCGAGATAGCCTTGAAGATCCGTGATCGGCGCAGAAAAGCAATAATCCCTGCAAACTCAGTAGCGTTCTGGGATGTAGAATCAAGGTGAGCACATATGTTGTGCTTGGTGTTGATAGTGCATCTCTCTGCCATGTTTCTGTAACGCAAGGCACATAAACATCAGATTAATCCATAACATAAACACTTGAAATTTAAACTATTTTGAAATAAGTCTGGTTCAATCGTGTGATTGAACCATACGACTAAGTTCAGTCAGTTGATTTGAGTATGTGACTGAGTTCAATCGGGCGACTGAGCATGCGGCTAAGTTCAATTGGGTGATTGTGCATGCGACTGAGTTCAATCGGGCGATTGTGCTCATACGCCTAGTTCATTCGGCTGATTTAGTCATTCGCCCAGTTTAATCGTGCGATTGAAGTTCATTCGGAGTGTCCAGTCGCATAACTATCTGTTTGACACTCTAACCCCGAATCTAGGTCCGAACATGATGTTAAACATTGTGTCTAGACTCTTTAGACTCGCAAGAACCCTAATTGTCACAGTATGTCTTTCATTTTAACCATTATGCACGTTTATGTGGTCTATTCGATGGTTGTTACTTATTTCTTGATTTTAATCAATTTGGGCCTGTTAGGGTTTGATTTCACCGTGCATTTTGTGCGATTTCAATCACAAATTACCTGCAGATGATGAGAGTATAAGTCAGTAACACAATAGCAGTGAGAAATCGACTAAATCAAATTTTGGCAGAGTATATGTGCTTTTGGGAGATTTGGATACGATTGAAGGGTGATGAGGATATGCGACCGACTTTAGCCCTATTTATACTGATTTTATCTTCAGTAGGGTGACTGGACCTATTCGCATGCTTCATTCGGGTGACTGGGTCTCAATCGTGCGACTGACTCAGTCGCTCACATCCATTCGTGTGACTGGGGTTCAGTCATATGACTGATTCAGTCGGTCACCTCCATTCTTATGATGGTTCATACTTATGATCCAATCGTGCGAATGGTTCATTCTCATGATCCATTCGTGCGACTGATCCATACTTATGGTCTACTCATGCGAATGACTCTAACTTGTTAATTTGACCTTATGCACTTTCACACACTTATCCTTTTAACAATAGATAAAACGTTATCAGCGATGATCATCTCAGACATGACCTTTTTAATTTGATAACAAATTTTGATCACCTCAGACGTGATCCTTTTACTTAAAACAAATTGTCACCTGAGATATGACTCATTTTATTTTTTGAATGTTTTGGTCACCTCAGAGGTGACCCTTTTAAGTGAGTGATTCATAGATTGAGTCCAGATGTATGGTTCGACTTTTTCCTAATAAAACTAAAAGTTAAACAAAGCAACTAAAAACTTAAAACAAAATTAAGACATAATTTTGTATATTGAGTCGGAGATGGAATTAAACCTATTAGAGTAATTCTAACCGATTTTTCTTCTAGGACAACACAACTTTAATTCTATAATATCATTTCTGGTACAATTCATTTTGGAATCATACAGTTAATAAACTATTTTGATGCTAGATTCTTGTTTTGATCTGAGAGTCAAAAGCAAGTTTAGGAAATCATACTAGATCTACAAGGTGCACACATATGATTTTGACTTTCAAGAACTGCAGCTCACTATGATTGTCAATATACTTGTCCTCTTAAATCCATACATAGATTTTTGACACAAATTGGTGATGAGTTAAGGTTTAATTATTTCAACAAGCATTTATGGATCCCACGCTTATATGGTAATCAACATTCCTCAGGAGATTTTTGAGCGGTCTACGGGTATTCTCAAGAAGAGACTATTCTAAGAGCTTTCAAAGAGATGCCAAGCCTCAGGTCAGTGCCACCGCACAGCAGAGAGGCGCAAAGAAAAATGAATTCTAGGATATTTAGGTTATACTTATCCTCAGGTAAGTGCCACTGCACAGCAGAGAGGCACACAACATATCTTCTTGGTTGAGCAATTATTTTCTTTTTGCACATAGCGCACCAACAACATAGGTTATTAGCTTGATTGCTTTTTGCAATTTTCATGTGCTTTGCTCATATTTTATGGTCATCTGCACACACATGTGGTGTTTATTTTGCTCTTCACCCGTTATTGGAACAGTGTTGATTGTGTTAACCAGGGATAAGATGGAAACCCACAGCTTGTTGAACAACTTAATTTGAATTTTAACCACTAATGAGGTCTACTCATCTATTGTGTTGAATATACCGACACATCATATAATGAACTAGCAGCCTCTAGGTCTACTTTTTTATGTTACTCAGTAGTTTGCTAGTTGAACTATCATTTTTTCCTTTTATTTTGCTTGGACATCTCAGACTTAAACTTTGACTTTTGCATCATAATCAGTTAAATCTTTTGAAGTCCTAAAAAATATGTTCCCTGTGTACTATCATTTTCCAAATACGTTGAATCAGTATCATAGATTTGATTTCTTTCCTTTTAGCTAAGCTGTCATCCTCCCTCGTTTTTTTAAGAAATTAAATAAAACTCCTAATTTTGTACTAATCTAACCTATTCTCCCCCTAAAATTCTAAACCCGAAAATGTTTTTGCGTTTTGAATTTTAATAGGCGAAGAAATAAAAAAAATAAAAAAAATAAAAAAAAATAAAAAAAATAACTCTACTCGTCGGACCATGTACTTTCGTCTTCTGGAATCATGTCACATTTCTTTTTCACGCCATTGACCTCTAACAGATATAAAAATCTCGGTTTATCAAATGCTTTTGTGTAGAGGTCGGCGCGTTGAAAATCCGTATTTATTTTAACGACATCGATTAAATGCTTTTCAAAACAATCACGTATAAAGTGATATTCACGATGTGTTTAGTTTTAGGATGTTGGACTGGATTTTTAGTTACGGCGATAACAGTAGAATTATCAACAAAAATAGGAGTGTTAGAGAATTTCAAACTGTAGTCACGCATTTGCTGTTCATACCAGATGATTTGTGAACAACAATTTGCAGCAGCAACATATTTAGCTTCACATGTTGACAGAGCAACGAAGGTCTGCTTCTTACGCTGCCAGGTGACTAACCGTGTACCAAAGAATTGATACACTACTGATGTTGACTTATAGTTCATTTTCCAGCCGCCATAATCTGAATCGCTATACGCTGTAAGCTCAAAGTCATCGTCATGAGGATACCACAGCTTGAGTGTTGGAGTACCCTTCAGATAATGAAATATCCTTTTAACACCTATGAGATGGTTGACTTTCGGTTTCGCCTGATATCTGGAGTAGAGACACGTCGCGTACATGATATCAGGTTGTGAGGCAGTGAGGTACATGAGGGTTCCGATCATTCCTCGCTACATGGTGGCATCCACTAGATCACCATTTTCGTCGGTGGCCATGTTGTGATTTGTAGCCAGTGGAGTCCCAGCTGCCGAAGCATTCTCCATATCGAACCGACTGAGAATATCGCCTACATACTTGGTCTGATGTAGAAATATGCCCTTTGGTGTCTAATCCACCTGTAGCCCGAGAAAGAACTTCATTTCTTCCATGGCCCTCATCTTAAATTCAGCTTTCATTACTGCTTCAAATTCTTTACATAATTCTTCGTTTTTGAAACCGAAGATTATGTCATCAACATAAATCTGAACTAGGAGTAAGTCATCATCCTTTTCTTTGATAAACAATGTACAACCAATCATTCCTCTGCCAAAGCCATGTTTCACAAGATGAGTCGAGTGTCACACCCCAACCTTGACGGCGGAATCGTCGAGATGTGAGTGTTAAGATTTTTCACAGCCACAAAACGCTACATTTAAATGTAAATATTAAAATTATAAGTTTCAAAAGGCATTATAAACATAAGTCTTGAACATGAAATAAGTTCAAACAACATAAAAAACATGATTCTTTTATTCCATTAACTAGGTCCAAATCCTAGATTATTGCAAGCTTTAAAAGATCACTTTAAACTTGGGCCTGACCTGAAACATGATAAAAATAAAAGGTCAACTAAAATAGTTGGTGAGTTTCCAAGGTTTTCATACATAATATGATTAGGTTACAAGTAGCAATTCATGTGACAGGTTATAAGTTAACAAGGTTATAGAACACATATCGTTACAACCAAACTTCGACTTGATTACAAGTATATATGATTGGCTACGTGTATTTGGTTCCCATGATGAACAAGCATACGTCATCAGGAGTCGGCAATACATCAACTTTAGCACCAAATAGGCTTGTCAGGCCCGAAGATTTAAGACGTCGCCAGGCTAACAACAGTTAATGATTGCAAACAAAAATATGTATCTCATATAAACACTTACAACACACAAATAACCATGACGAAAATATAAATTGCAAGTGCTTACAAGTTTAAACGTTTACAAGTGTATGTGAATAAGTATCATATTTCACCCCAAATTAGTGTGAAAATATAAAAGGGGCAAGGAAAACTCACTTGATCAATAAGTATATAATAGATGATTAATAAGAAATAAGGCAATGTTTCAACGTAAATCTTCACAGAGCACCTAAATATATAAATAATATATATATATATATATATATATATATATATATATATATACAAGATTTAATTTAATAATAAGTTTTAATGAATTAACGAGGCCAAGAGTTCAGTGTGGGTATTTGAGTATTTTTTATAAGCACTTTAAATACAAAACAAATATCTTCTTTGTATGTTTTAAATATAGAGAAATGGAATTGAATCGTTTATAATAATTATTAAAGTTTAAATATAATATTTGACTAATTATTAGAAATAACCATGATTTTAACAATAATAAGGGAAAAGAACGTTTAAACCAACAATGATTTATTATTATTATTTATGTTGGAGCATATATAGTCATATATAGTGTGTCCGTCGCTTGTCGAATAGTCTAGGCTTAATGTAATACACTTGATATGTTGTAAACACATGAAACTGGGTCATTCGTAGGAGCATATGCGAATGAGACTCAGTCGTACGACTGAGCCATGCTAACGGACCAATCGTACGACTGAGAGTTGCGATTGGGGCATTCGTAAGACTAACCATAAGAATGGTCCAGTCGTACGATTGAACCATACGCATGGTCCAGTCGTACGAGTGAACCATACGCATGGTCCAATCGCACGAATGGGCCCAGTCGCATCTAATATGGGCCGATGGCTATATATACCAGTTTCAATATGTAGAGAGATTAAGGATTGAGAGAGGGAGTCTGCCTAGAGCCTAGGGTTGCCGGATGAGAGGGGAGATCACGCTCGATCTCCCCTTGCCAAGAGTCTTGATTCTTATGTTGTAACGAGCTTGTAATCGTTAGGTTTTATCAATGAAACCAATTATTGATAGTTCGTGTTATTGATTTGACTTTTGGTTTTGGTTGTATATCCTTCCGTCAAGAACATGCTCGGATGTCTACCGATCCAGCAAACTTCACAATTGGTATCAGAGCCGGTTACTGCTAGAATGATCTAACAATCATTCTAGCAACCCGAGCTCTTGATTTCTGGATCAAGTTTCAGATCTTGACATATAACCCACTTCGTGTTCTTCGTGTTTTGCTCAGATCTTGTTACGTGTGGTGGTTCTATGTTAAAATTGAACTTGAAAGCACGTTTTGATCCCCCTTTCGAATCTGATGATGCCTACTTTGTTTCGGTTCATGTAAAATTCGTCAGATTAGGGTTTTGGGCAGCCCTGGCGGCTGCAGATCTAAAAATTTGCATGAAGACCCATTCATGCGACTGGGCCATGCGAATGGACCATTCGAACGATTGACCATACTAATGGACCATTCGTGCGACTGGACCAGTCGTATGTTCAATCGTGCGACTAGACCAGTCGTATGTTCAATCGTGCGACTAGACCAGTCGTATGTTCAATCGCACGAATGAGCCATCCGCATTGACTCATCCGCATTTGTTCCAGACCAAAAAAAAAGTCTGGAACAACTTCTTGCACAAAAAAAAAGTCTGGGTATTTGAGTATTTTTATAAGTACTTTAAATACAAAACAAATATCTTCTTTGTATGTTTTAAATATAGAGAAATGGAATTGAATCGTTTATAATAATTATTAAAGTTTAAATATAATATTTGACTAATTATTTGAAATAACCATGATTTTAACAATAATAAGTGAAAAGAACGTTTAAACCAACAATGATTTATTATTATTATTTATGTTGGAGCATATATAGTCATATATAGTGTGTCCGTCGCTTGTTGAATAATCTAGGCTTAATGTAATACACCTAATATGTTGTAAACACATGAAACTGGGTCATTCGTAGGAGCATATGCGAATGAGACTCAGTCGTACGACTGAGCCATGCTAATGGACTAGTCGTACGACTAAGAGACGCGATTGGGGCATTCGTAAGACTAAACCATAAGAATGGTCCAGTCGTACGATTGAACCATACACATGGTCCAGTCGTACGATTGAACCATACGCATGGTCCAATCTCATGAATGGGCCCAGTCGCATCTAATATGGGCTGATGCATATATATATACCAGTTTCAATGTTTAGAGAGATTAAGGATTGAGAGAGGGAGTCTGCCCGGAGCCTAGGGCTACCGGATGAGAAGGGAGATCATGCTCGATCTCCCATTGCCAGGAGTCTTGATTCTTATGTTGTAACGAGCTTGTAATCGTTAGGTTTTATCAATGAAACCAATTATTGATAGTTCGTGTTATGATTTGACTTTTGGTTTTGGTTGTATATCCTTCCGTCAAGAACATGCTCGGATGTCTACCGATCCAGCAAACTTCACAATTGGTATCAGAGCCGGTTACTGCTAGAATGATCTAACAATCATTCTAGCAACCCGAGCTCTTGATTTCTGGATCAAGTTTCAGATCTTGACATATAACCCACTTCGTGTTCTTCGTGTTTTGCTCAGATCTTGTTACGTGTGGTGGTTCTATGTTAAAATTGAACTTGAAAGCACGTTTTGATCCCCCTTTCGAATCTGATGATGCCTACTTTGTTTCGGTTCATGTAAAATTCGTCAGATTAGGGTTTTGGGCAGCCCTGGCGGCTGCAGATCTAAAAATTTGCATGAAGACCCATTCATGCGACTGGGCCATGCGAATGGACCATTCGAACGATTGACCATACTAATGGACCATTCGTGCGACTGGACCAGTCGTATGTTCAATCGTGCGACTAGACCAGTCGTATGTTCAATCGTGCGACTAGACCAGTCGTATGTTCAATCGCACGAATGAGCCATCCGCATTGACTCATCCGCATTTGTTCCAGACCAAAAAAAAGTCTGGAACAACTTCTTGCACAAAAAAAAGTCTGGGTATTTGAGTATTTTTATAAGTACTTTAAATACAAAACAAATATCTTCTTTGTATGTTTTAAATATAGAGAAATGGAATTGAATCGTTTATAATAATTATTAAAGTTTAAATATAATATTTGACTAATTATTTGAAATAACCATGATTTTAACAATAATAAGTGAAAAGAACGTTTAAACCAACAATGATTTATTATTATTATTTATGTTGGAGCATATATAGTCATATATAGTGTGTCCGTCGCTTGTTGAATAATCTAGGCTTAATGTAATACACCTAATATGTTGTAAACACATGAAACTGGGTCATTCGTAGGAGCATATGCGAATGAGACTCAGTCGTACGACTGAGCCATGCTAATGGACTAGTCGTACGACTAAGAGACGCGATTGGGGCATTCGTAAGACTAAACCATAAGAATGGTCCAGTCGTACGATTGAACCATACACATGGTCCAGTCGTACGATTGAACCATACGCATGGTCCAATCTCATGAATGGGCCCAGTCGCATCTAATATGGGCTGATGCATATATATATACCAGTTTCAATGTTTAGAGAGATTAAGGATTGAGAGAGGGAGTCTGCCGGAGCCTAGGGCTACCGGATGAGAAGGGAGATCATGCTCGATCTCCCATTGCCAGGAGTCTTGATTCTTATGTTGTAACGAGCTTGTAATCGTTAGGTTTTATCAATTAAACCAATTTTTGATAGTTCGTTTTATTGATTTGACTTTTGGTTTCGGTTATATATCCTTCCGTCAAGAACATGCTCGGATGTCTACCGATCCAGCCAACTTCACAATTTTAAAATCCCTTTTATAAGAAATTATTCAAAACGATCTTTGTTAAAATGCTTTTAAAATATATATTTCTATTTTCTTAAACTTAGAAAAATTTTCAGAAAATATTTGGAGTTTATAAAAATAATTTTATATTTATAAAAGGAATATTGCAAATTATTTAAGGCTAAAAGCCCTTAAAAAATTGTCGAGGGAGCCCGGGTTCGAACCCGGGACCTCAGGTTGGAAGGCAAATGACTTAACCAGTGAACCAGGGATGATGCCTTGTTTACATTGGTTTTAAATTCTTATAAACACAAACTAAAAACTCCCCTAATTTCCTTAGAACCATAAATCGATTGGACCACAAATTGAAAGCCAAATCGATTTTGTTAACGGAAACAAACATGGGGCTTTGATTCCCCTTGTAAATACGCACAAAGAGGTGTATCTAATTACTTGTTTTGTGAATGAATCGATGAAGAACAGGTTCAAGAACAGAGCGGGACTATGATGCAATTCCTTCAGGTTACAATCAGTGATGAAAATCGAATTCGTTCTACAAAAAGTTTCATATAGGTCAAATGATGAAAAGCCCTTTCTCAATTGTGAGTTAGAGGGCTCGGTTATGGGCTCACGAGTGACTTGCAGGTTCACGCTGAAGAGAAGATCAAGTGGGATGAAATCGTGTTTGTTAGATGAAATTGAATGTAGCAATCGATTAGGAATAGGTAGATGTTTGATTAAGTTGAATTAATTGAGTTATTATTAAGCTTTAAGGCTCGAACGGCTATGGATCGAATACGATTCGATTATGCACTCGATTGGACTTGGTAACCGACGGTTAAACGCCTTTAATTGATACATTCAAGTTCGAAATGGGTTCTAGAAGGGTTGGAGAATGGTTTCGGGATCAAGAAAAGACCAAAATTGATATTTAGGAGGTGGCCGGAGCTCGGTCGGAGTTTGGCCGGAGTTCCCGTCGGAAAAACGAGTGTCAAGGGGGAATGGGGGGTTTGGTTTTATTAGTTACACAAATGGTCCCTGAGGTTTCCATTGTTCACATTTTATGTACAAATATTAATATTAAGGTTTCTAAATTGGCATTAAAACCCCCTAAACTTTAAGTACTTAAAGTTTTAAAACATTGTTAAGTTTAGTAACTATACAAATTTTTTATTATTATTAACAATATTATTATTATTATTATTATTACTATTATTACTATTATTAATATTATTATTATTATCATCATTGTTATTATTATTATTATTCTATTATTTTTACTATTATTATTATCATTATTATATTCTATTTAATATTTAACATTGTTAATCTTCAAATTAAAGAATTAAAGACATATTAAGAAATATGCATAAACAATCCATAAATTTCATAATAGGCATAAGTAGTCCTTACAAGAACTTAACAAGATTAACTTTTAATATAACGAAAATACGAGATGTTACATCGAGAGCTTCTCATACCATGCTCTTAGGGCTTGATGGAGTTTGTAGAGAGCCTTATCTAGTTTGTAAACTCTATCCCGATGATAAGGATCCTTAAATCCTTCGGGTTGACTGACATACACTGTCTCACGGATTTCACCATGAAGGAATGCACTCTTTACATCTAGTTGATAAACTTTGATCTTCATGTAAGATGCATAGGCTAGGAAGATACGGATTGCTTCCATTCTTGCCATAGGTGCAAACACTTCATTGTAATCAATACCTTTGACTTGTTGAAATCCTTGAACTACAAGTCAAGCCTTGTTTCTTATTATGACTCCTTGGTCATCTTTCTTGCATTTCAAGACCCATTTAGTGCCAATGACCTTAGCACCTTTTGGTCTATCCACCAGTGTCCATACTCCTAACTTATTGAATTGAAGAAGTTCTTCTTGCTTGGCAATCACCCATGCCTCATCATTTAGGGCTTCACTTACATATTTTGGCTCAAATTGAGACACAAAACATCGATACGCACCATTGTGAAGATATCTCTTTTCCATTACCGAGGCATAATCAGCTGAGTATAGCTAATTCCTAGTCTGTACTCCTGATCGAACGTCTCCAATGACATTGTCCAAAGGATGATAAACATTTAGTCGTGATCCTGGAGTGGTGGGAACAACTACCTCATTATCCAGATTGTGAACACTAGGTTCAGTATCTGAGGCAGTGGGAGTGTGAGGTTCCAAAGTGTTAGAGGCATCAACATCAGATGCTTGTGTACTTGCAGTAGTAGGAACCTGTTCCTCCTGATCATTTTCCACGTCTTCATCATTAAAGGAGGAGTCACTTACCTTAAGTGGTGTCATCCATTACCTCTAGAAAGCTTCTCATCTGTAATCATCTACAAGAAACATGGATACATGCAGAAGCCTTCCTTGCCTTTGGCCTCAATGTTCTCTATCAAGTAGGAGAACATCATGTGGGAGAAACTGAATTGGTGGTTTAGTACTAGTGCAACATATGCATTCTGTATTTGGTTAGACATCTCATCAAATCCTCCACGCCTAGAGGCTATGCGCTTGAGTATCACATGTGCCTAGTACTTGAACTGGGGGCACATGTTGCTCTTGTTCAGCATGCCGGCATTGATGTCCCCGACATACTTGATCCTCAGAAAACATCCCCGAACAGTTAGGGGATGCCGCTTGGTTGGGTAGGCTCCGTCCTCACCCAGATCCAAGACCCTCCTCATGTCATCTACAGTGATCTCAATCTACTGGCCGAATAGAAAGCACCGGATACAGTGGGGCTTAACGGACCGATCAACTACATCGTTATCCCTGAAATTCTGTTGTATAGATCTATACTATGTGCATGGTGTAGAAATAGACTTGTAGATCCTCGATCTACACAGGAAGGCTATGATCCTAGTGAACTCAAAAGCGTTCCGGGATGTAGCATCCAGATGAGCACAGATGTTGTGCTTAGTGCTCATAGTCCATCTCTCAGCCATATTGCTGCAACACAAGAAAAATATACATTAGATTTGTGCATAAGAGATAACAGTTGATTTTAGTTGATTTTGATCAACTGGTTCAATCGTGCGATTGAACCATACGATTGAGTTCAGTTGTACGATTGAGCCTGCGACTTAGTTCAGTAGTACGATTGAGCCTGCGACTGAACTTAGTGGTAAGCTATGCCATGCGGTTGAGTCAGTCGTGCGACTGAGTCACCGTTGATTCACTCATGTGATTGAATTATGCACCTCGCTCAATCATGTGACTAAGGTTCATATGGAGTGTCTATTTGCATATTGCTCTATTCAACACTCTAACCCAGAATCTTGGTCAAAATTTTATATTACACTTCGTTTTTAGATTCATTAGGTTCGCAGGGACTCGAGATAGCACTTGTTATCATTTAAATCAACATTTCTGTTCATTTAAGTGGTCTATTCAAGAGTAAAGTGTCGGTTCTTTAAGTTTAACACTTTCGGTCATTTTGTGTCTGATTAATCAAGTCATTTGAACTGATTTCAGTTGCTAGGTACCTGAAGAAGAATGGAAAATCAATCAGTATAATAATTGGAGATCAATCACAATAATCAACAATTTGGCAGAGGGTCTGGCTATGGGCGGTTTTTGAGGGTTTTTGAAGGGTGGTAGGGTATACGACCGACTAACCCCCTTATTTATACTGTTTTAAGTTTCAGTTGTGTGACTGTACCCATACGCATGATTCAATCATGCGACTTGGGTTCAGTCGTGCGACTGACTCATACTCCTTCATCTAGTCGTACGATTGGTTCATTCTTGTGATCCAATCGCATGGTTGACCCATACTCATTGTCCAATTGTGTGATTGGCTCATACTTATGGTTCAATCGTGCGATTGGTTCATACTTATGATTCAATCAAGCGATTGGCTCATACTTATGAGTTTGACCTCATGCATTTCCATACACTCAAAATCTAACAATGAGTATGGGTCAACCATGCGATTGGATCACAAGAATAAACCAATCGTACGACTGAATGAAGGAGTCTGAGTCAGTCGCACGACTGAACCCCAAACGCATGATTGAATCATGCGTATGGGTTCAGTCACACAACTAAAACTTAAAACAGTATAAATAAGGGGGTTAGTCGGTCGTATACCCTACCACCCTTCAAAAACCCTCAAAAACCGCCCATAGCCAGACCCTCTGACAAATTGTTGATTATTGTGATTGATCTCCAATTATTATACTGATTTATTTCCCATTCATCTTCAGGTACCTAGCAATTGAAATCAGTTCAATGACTGGATTAATCAGACACAAAATGACCGAAAGTGTTAAACTTAAAGAACCGACACTTTACTCTAAAATAGACCACTTAAATGAAAAGAAATGTTGATTTAAATGATAATAAGTGCTATCTCGAGTCCCTGCGAACCTAATGAATCTAAAAACGAAGTGTAATATAACATTTTGACCAACATTCTGAAGACACAAGTGCTGAAGACAAGGTCTGAAGACACAAGTGCTGAAGACCAAAGTATCAGACGTTGTCACAACAGCTGAAGAGGTCTTCTTCAGTAGTTGTGATGGTTTACCTTTCAGTAGTTTCTTGTTTCAGTATTTGTAAAACAACTGAAGAGTATGTTCTTCAGTTGTTATTGTTTCAGTAGTTTCTTTTCAGTAGTTGTAATAATAGTTAACACTTAGCATTTTTGTAAGAAGATGTCAGCTGTTTGACATCTTCAGTAGTTGTGTTAACTATCAGTAGTTTGTGATAAATTCTGTTAGATGTCACTATCAAGTGACATCAGCAGACGTCACATCTCTTATATAAGAGGTGTCGACCTAATTGTAAGTGTGACATTCTGTTACCACGAAAGCGTATATTGAATGAAATATATCTGCAGAATTCTCTCTATCTATAACCGTTTTTGTTCTTACATTGAATATCTTTTCGTTCTTGTGAATTGGCTAATTCATTGTTAGAATTCCGCTGCTATACTCTCTAATCAATCAAACGTAGATCACTGATCCTAACAAGTGGTATCAGAGCGGTTAATCATTGATTGATCTAACAATTGATCATTGAAACTGCTAATTGATATCTATGTTTCATTGAATTAGCATTTTGCAAGAACTGGTTATAGATTATTGAATTTCTGACGCTTTCGTTCATTTATTTTGAGATCTCTCTTGGTTCAATTGGTTGTTGTGTTTTGTTCTAAATCTGTTATAGCTTAATTGAATTTGATTGAATCTGAGATGACTACTCCTTCTAATGATCCTCACAATACTGGTTCCTCAACCAAGCCCCCGATGCTGGTTAGGACCGAGTATAACATATGGAAGCGAAGAATGCTTAATCACCTGTCTGTTAACAGTTCAGGTTGTTGGACATCTGTGGTACATGGACCACATAAGCCTGTGGTGAACAATCCGGAAACCAATCAAATGGTTCCGAAGAAGAAGGAACAATACTCTGATGAAGATCGGAAACTGTTTGAAATTGATGCTAAAGCCCATGGAATTCTGGCCATGGCACTGCCTAATGAAATCTATTCAGGGCTTATGCATCATGAAACTGCTCATGATCTCTGGAATGCCCTGAAGGAACAATTCGGTGGCACAGATGAGGTCTTAGAAAACAACAGAGAAATCCTTGCCCAACAATATGAGACATTCTCTCATAGAAAGGGTGAGACACTGACTCAACAGTTTGAGCGTTTTTCCTGCTTGATCTCTGAGCTAAAAATGGTGAAACAGGAATACACCAATAGCCAGATGAATAACAGGTTCCTCAGATCACTGCCTGAGAGATGGGACACATACACTATTGTCCTACGCTCCAGTGCAAATCTGGATAGCCTATCTCTCACCCAACTTTATGGGAAACTGCTTACATTCGAAAGAGAGATAGAGCAGAAGAGGAAACTGTCCTCATCAGGAAAGCTCACTGATGACTTTGTACCAGGGAATACTGCCTTGGTTGGTCATGAGTCAGAATATATTGCATCTGAAAGCAATTATGATGAGCATATTGATTTGTCTTCATATAGTTCTGATCATGCATTTGTTGGTATTGAGAGTCATTCTAGCAGTAATAGTGACAATCTATGCTTCATCATGGATGATTTAAAAGGAATAGCTGATGATGATCTAGAAGATATGGATATTCTGAGCCAATGGCATTGATTAATATCAGATCTCAGAAGTTCTATAAGAGAACTGGCAGGAAATTTACTGGACTCTCTGGCAAAACCAAAGTTGGTTTTGACAAGAGTAAGTTGAGGTGTCACAAATGCCAAAGGCTGGGACACTTTGCAAGAGAGTGTAGATCAACTGGATCTAACTCTTCTGCACCCTTTGTGACTTTTCCTAGTACTAGTCCACAAAACAGAGGGCAACATCCTGCTGGTTCTGGTCATCATTCACATCCTAGGTCTCCTGCATATTTTGTCCCCCAGGGTCAAATGTCATATCCTTATCCCTGCTATTATATGCCTCAACCAAATCCTGTTCAAGCTCCAATTGCACAACAACCACAAGCATTGCCTGAACCACAACCTTCCCAATCTCATCAACAAACTCAACCTCAACAACACAGCTTCTTCACCCCAGGAGTTGTTGACTGGAGCAGTTTACCAGATGATTTGTCTGGTCATGAACAACTGCTCACTGGTGCTGGTCAACATAGTGGTGACAGTCCCTTTTGAAATCTAGCTCTTATGGCTTTGGATTCTGCTGATACTTCATCCACTAATGCCTCTACACCAAAGGTATCACAGGTATCCTCTAAGGCAAAAGCCAAATTATGTTCTGAAACATGTATAGCAGCATTTGCATCTATTAGAGAAGCAAATGTAGCTTTGATTAACAAGAATATTGAGCTAGAACAAACAATTTCCACAAGAAAAGCTGAATTTGAGTCTGTGCTTAATGAAAAGAATGATGAGATTTACAAACTTAAATGGCAAATCACAGATTATAAGGCTAGGGAAGAGGTACTTCTAGAGAAGTAAAAGATCTCAAAGAAACCCTTGCAGTCACCCAAGTAGAGTGTGATCGATGGGTACAATCATGCAAAGGTTTTGAAATGCTTCTTAGTAAGCAATCTGCTTCCAATGTGAAGTTTGGCATTGGTTACAATCACACTGCTCCACCTACAGATTTTACTCCCAGAGCAGAGGCAGAATCTGATGGTGAGAGTAATAACCAATCCATTTCTCATGTGATCTACTTTCTGATTCAGCACTATCAGAAGTACAAGTCAGCACTAAGCCCTCTCAGAACCTATCAGCTGATGTTGATGGTTCCACTGCTGACACTCACATGATCAATGAGTTGATCAACTCAGGAGTTAATTCTAAAAGTCCTGAAAGGACTAGAGAGCAAGATTTAACACCTGAAGTTCAAACTCCAACTACTGCCAGTACTGAAAAGAAGAAAACTGTCAGTAGAAAGAGTTTGAAGACTACTAAAGAGGAAGTCAAGAAAGCAAACAATGCTTCCAAAGCACTGAAGAGCAAGTCTTCAGTTGTTTCATCCTCTTTAGTTGATGATCAACATAAGATGAAGAAGAAACCATGTGAAGTATGTGGTTT
Source organism: Flaveria trinervia (assembly GCA_025506515.1). Taxonomy (NCBI): domain Eukaryota; kingdom Viridiplantae; phylum Streptophyta; class Magnoliopsida; order Asterales; family Asteraceae; genus Flaveria; species Flaveria trinervia. The sequence goes on from CM046449.1 coordinate 48,278,869, forward strand.
GTTCAATCATCTTACAGATGATTGCTGGTACAAAAGAGGATCCAAACTCAAACATAAAGAGGAAATTAAAGACAAAATGGTTAAAATGAAAACTGAGTTTGAGACCACATTTGTATCAGCAACATCAAATCCTGTAACCCTTAAGTCCATAAAGAAATCCAAAAAGGAAGGGGTTAAACAGGTAACAGCTGAGATTGCTCAAAAGAAGAAGGTGCAACATAGGAACTTATCAAACTCCAATGGCAATGTGTCTGATAAGCTGAAAGCTTTATCACAAAATCAGACACAGCTGGTTATGATGGTTCAACATCTATTGGGAAGAGTTAACCAATTAGATGTTCCTATGTTGAAACCACAGAAAAGGAGGACCAAGCCAAAGGATTCCTCTTCTTCACCATCTTCTTCCTCTCAGGCTGTTGTTTCCATCAAACCTGTTAGTTTACCATCTGTTGATGAGACAGGCCCAAAACAAAAAGGTTTGGGTCTCCAAAACTAACTGATTGTTTATAATTGCAGGGTTCTTCAACATGCCAAAGTAGCATCTGGTATGTAGACAGTGGGGGATCTATGCACATGACTGGGAACAGCTCTCTTCATGACTACTCTCAAGGAAAGAAGGGGTTTGTTTCTTTTGGCAATGATGCTAGGGGTTACATCATTGGAAACGGCTTTGTCTCCAATGGAGAAATAAAATTGATGATGTTAATCATGTGGAAAATCTCAAGTACAATCTCTTGAGTGTCAGTCAAATGTGTGATAAAGGCCATGTTGCTCTTTTCACCAGTCAAAACTGTAGGATTCTGTCATCCAAAGTTCGGCATTTGATTGATAAGGTGTTGGATGATCACACTCTCCTGAGAGCCAACAGGACAGGAAGAGTGTATGCCTTAGATCTTTCCAAGAAAATAGATCTCAGAGGCAATCCTTGCCTATTTTCAAAGCCTCTTCTCAAGAATCTAAACTGTGGCACAGAAGGCTGGGTCATGTTAATTTCACAAAAATGAATCAGCTTATCCATAATAGTTTAGTTAGAGGCTTACCAATAAAGGAGTTCCACTGTGATGAAAACTGCACTGCTTGTTTAAAAGGAAAATAGCACAAAGTCTCATTCCCTCCTATTGAAGAGCCTAAGTCCACTGCCTGCTTGCAATTGCTACATATGGATCTATTGGTCCTGTGAGAGTGATGAGCATGGCAAAGAAGAAATACTGTCTGGTAATTGTGGATGATGCTCCAGATTTGTATGGACTTTTTTTTACATTCAAAGGATGAGGTGCTCAGAAGATTATTCACTTTGTGTTGTATGTTGAGAAGCAGTATTCCCTTCCAGTCAAGTGTATTAGGAGTGACAATGGCACTGAATTCAGAAACCATACACTTGATGACTTCTATCTTTCAAAGGGAATCAAAAGGCAGTTTAGCATACCACGGACTCCACAACAAAATGGAGTAGTGAAGAGAAAGAACAGGACCCTAATTGAAGCTGCAAGGTCCATGCTGGCTGACTCTGGTTTGCCACTGACCTTTTGGGCTGAAGCTGTTACACAGCTGCTATGTGCAGAATAGAGTCTTAGTAAATCAGAGGTTGATGAAGACTCCATATGAAGTTCTCCATCACTTGGCTCCTCTAATTTCATTTTTCAAAGCATTTGGGTGTCCCTGTTTTATTCTCAACACAAAGGATCAACTCCAAAAATTTGATCCTAAGGTGGATGCAGGGTACTTTGTTGGTTATTCATCTACTTGCAAGGCATACAGAGTCTTCAACTGCAGAACAAAGATAGTTGAAAAGACTTTGCATGTGAAGTTTAATGAATCTCCTTTGGACAAGATTCCACAAAACCCTGTGGAGTTGTTTGATTTGGACATACTGCAATATGTTCCTTATCAACCTCCAGTTGTTGCAGATCATGTGGATAAATCATCTTCTGCAGCATGTCTTCCACTGGTGGTATTGATGATGATGATGATAATATCAATACTCACCTCTTCAAGTTTAGTGACCAACTGCCTGTGTCTGCTAAATTTGATGTTCCTGTAGCTTCAGCAGTTCCATCCACAACAAATGCTGATGAGATCTCTGATTCCTCTACATCTTTTGAGTTACCCTCTAATTCTTGGTTTCAAGAGTCTGCATCAACATCTGCTACTGCTGAAGGTCCTACAAACACTTGCACAGATCTCATTGTTTATCAAGAACTGAAGAATCACCCAATGTCTCAGATTATTGGTGATATCAATGCTGGTGTTTCAACAAGAAGCCAATTGTCTAACTTCTGCTTCTATGCTCTCTTCATCAGTCAGCTAGAGTCAAAGAACTACCATGTTGCTTTGAGAGACAATGGATGGGTTGAAGCCATGCAGCTTGAGCTACTTCAGTTCAAGAAACAACAAGTGTGGGAACTGGTTCCTCTTCCCCCAGGTAAGTGTGCAATAGGCACTAAATGGTGTTTAGGAATAAAACATGATGAAAATGGGCTTATTGTTAAGAACAAGGCTAGATTGATTATACAGGGGTTTTCACAAGAAGAAGGTATGACTATGATGAAACCTTTGCCCCTGTAGCCAGACTAGAGGCAATCAGATTGTTTTTAGCCTATGCTGCATTCCACAATCTTAAAGTTTTTCAAATGGATGTCAAAAGTGCCTTTTTATATGGTAAAATAAAGGAAGAAGTTTATGTGTGTCAACCACCAGGTTTTGAGGATAATAAACATCCTGACTGGGTGTATAAACTTGATAGGCTCTTTATGGGTTGAAACAAGCTCCTAGAGCCTGGTATGAGACAGTTTCCACTTTTCTTCTTAAGAATAATTCCACTAGAGGCTCCATTGATAAAACTTTGTTTATAAGAAGGTGGATCAGCATAAGCTACTTGTTCAGATTTATGTTGATGATATCATTTTTGCATCCTCTGATACCCAGTTGTGTGATGATTTTACAACATTAATGAAAAAAGAGGTTTGAAATGAGTGCAATGGGAGAATTACAGTTCTTTCTAGGCTTGCAAATTAAACAAAGGCTGATGGAACCTTTATTCATCAGTCAAAATATACAAAAGATCTTTTGAATAAGTTTGATTTACAAAACTGTAAGCCTGTTCTACTCCCATGTGCAACACCACACAACTGGATGTAGATCAGAAAGGTAAAGCTGTTGATGAAATACTTTACAGATGTATGATTGGGTCCTTGATGTATTTAACTGCTTCTAGACCAGATATTATGTTTGCTACATGTGTTTGTGCTAGATTTCAGGCTGCTCCTAAAGAGTCTCATTTGATTGCAGTCAAGAGAATCTTTAAATATTTGCAAGGTACACAATCTCTGGGTTTATGGTATTCCACTGGACACTCTTGCAAATTAGTTGCTTTTTCAGATAATGACTATGTAGGGTGCAAGTTAACTAGTAAGTCAACTTCTGGTGGTTGTCAATTCCTAGGCAACTGTTTGATTTCTTGGCAGAGTAAGAAACAAACATCTCTTGCTACATCAACTGCTGAAGCCGAGTACATTGCTGCTGCAAGTTGCACTTCTCAGGTACTCTGGCTTCAGAACCAACTTCTGGATTATGGCATTACAGAGACTAAGACTCCATTATTAATGGATAGTGCTTCAGCTCTGTGTATTGTCAAAAATCCAGTCCAGCACTCTAGGACCAAACATATAGAGATCAGACATCACTTTATTCGGGATTGTTTTGAAAAAGGTCTGATGATCCTAAGTTTGTGCCTAGTGCGATGAGCTTGCAGTATTTTTACTAAGCCTTTGGATAGTTCTACTTTCCAAAACCTTGTGTTAAGGCTTGGTATGCTGCAGCTAGAATAAGTGACAACTACTGATGATTTTAGTAATAATTACTGGTGATCATTGGTAACCATGTCACATATAAGTACTGATGAGTTCTTTCACCTTCAGTAGTTTTTATAACTACTGACGGCTAAATGCCTCACAAGTACTGAAGTACTTTATCTGTTCCAAACCACTGATGTAGTTACAACTACTGATGTAGTTACAACTACTGAAATCAGTACAAACAGATAAGTACTGACGTCCTATGAAACACCTGAAAAGCAGATGCAAAGTCTGATGAGTAAGTGTTGAGGACAGTATGAAACAGCTGAAAGGCTATGAATTGACGAAAACTACTGAAGAGAACTTTCTCCAGTTGTTTCTACAACTGCTGTTTCATTCTAAACAACTGAAGCAAAACCATGTCTTCAGTAGTTTTATAATACTGATGACTAACACCAAGTCTTCAGCTGTTTACAACAACTGATGAAAAACCACTGTCTTCAGTAGTTTCACAACTATTGATGACAAACACCAAGTCCTCAGTTGTTTCATCATCTGAAGTCAAAACCATGGTCTTCAGTAGTTTTCTAACTGCTGATGCCTAAAAACCACGACTTCAGCTGTTTCAACGTCTGAAAGGGTAATACCATGTCAACAGTCGGTTTAAAACTACTGATGACTAACACTAAACCCTTCAGTCATTTTCTAACCCTACCCTATAAATACCTGTCCTCTTCTCGAATGTTTCATTAGCCGTTATTTTCTGAACTTCTCTCTCTCAAACATGGCGACCATGAGTCTGAAACCACGACATAACTGTGTTGCATACCTTACCAAGTCCGCTTTCTGGAACAAATATGATAGTGCCATTGACTTAATGGTGGATTCCCCATATCGCACAGCCTTTCTCTTGAATCTGACCATCTACCCTGAATCCCTCAGTCAATTCTGGTCAAATGCTTTTGTTCATACTGATGAGTCTACTAGCCAAATCTTTATTCGGTCCCTTGTCAACCAGAAACCAGTGGTCGTTACAGCCGACATCATTCGTCAGGCATTACATTTACACGACTCCACCGTTGTGACTGAATACCCAAAGGGCACAACAGATATGTCCTTTATCAATCATGGGTATGAAGGTGATCTTCGGGCTACAACCATTCTGAAGAAACATTTCCATGATGCTGAGAAATTTATTTTTCACATGGTAAATGTCTGCTTAGCCTCCAAGACATCATCTTGGGATCAAATGTCATCCCAATGGCAACAGGTGTTGTATTCTATTCTAGAACACCAACCGCTAAATTTTTCTGAAATCGTGTTTCTAGAAATAAAGAACTTGGCTCAGAAACCTGCGGCAACCCGATGGCCATTATATCCTAGGTTTCTGATGGCCATTATTTTAGATGAATTAAAATCTGATGGCCTTGTTGGCCTTGGAGTCCCTGCACCAGCTGTTTTGGCTAAGGTATACTCCAGGCACAACTCAGACCTTACTCTCAAAGAAGCTGCCGAATGCTAAAGCCCAAGCACAGGGAACCCACAGCTTCCACCACCAGAACCAAAGTCCCCACTAAACCAAAACCAAAACACCCCAAAACAGCTATTCAGGGAGATGAGTCCCCTAAAGATGCTCCTGTATCACCCAGGCAGGATATACTTGCTGGTTTAAACCCCCCAGCAGTATCAGAGACTCTACCAGCCACAGCCGCTCAGGATTCCTCTCAAAAGGAGCCTGCAGCCACCACAGAAGGGGTACCCACCCATCTGGATCTTCCTCACTTGAGGAGATTGCCATTGAAGAGCACCATCCTCCCCAGGTGCACACTGCTTTTACCCCATCTCCCCATGCAACCGCCCCCAAAGTCCAACTATATCATTGCAAACGTGCTGACTCAGCTGGATGCCTCTCCTCCTCCCCAACAACCACCAACAAAGGGGAGAACCACAGATATTAAGGAAGAGGATCACCATGCTTCTGACAACCCACAGCATCGGGGTTTACAAGTTCTATCTCCTGGTGTGGATAGGGAGATTAGAACATCTAGTGAGGCTGCCACCTCTTCTGAATCAGCACATGATCAGAATGAGGCTGGTAACATAGCTAAGACCTCACTAGAGGCAACAGCTGATGAAGGACACGTCTTGAGGCTGGAAGTCCCCAGTTCCAAGACAAAGGGGCACATGCTAAAACTGGTCTACACCCAGTGCATGTACATCCTGCTACAAGCAGGAGGTCAGGTGATTCAGCATCTGCTGATGATGACCTGGGCTTTTTCTATGACGTTCTAGCCCACAACACCATCCTGGAGGCTGAGGTAAGCAGACTACAAGAACTGCTTGCCAAGAAGTCTCAGGATGTAAGTCCATCTGCCCCCACCAACCACAGATGGCACCTTCATTGAAGGTCCCCCAACACTTTACCCTCTCACTTCACTGAGCCTCCAGCCTCTGCTTTTGGCACTATCTCTCCGGGACAGAACCCCCCTGCAGATGGTTGTTGTATTCCAACAATCCCTACCTCTCATCACTCCCATCATCAATGACATTGTTTATAAAGCCATTGATGAGAGGATCTCCTCAAGTCTACAACCACTCATTGATGATGTTGTGCACAAGAAACTTTCTACGGTACAAACCCCTGCCACCAATGCATCCAAAAAGGGGGAGAGTACTGCAGTGAAAGAAAAGAAAAGAAAAAGAACTGAGGATGAGAAGGCACAAGAGAAAACCAAGGAGTTGGAAAAGGAAAAGGAACAACAACTGATCACTTACAAAAGAAAGAAAAGTGTTGGTGATCAAACGAATGCTGAAGAAAAATCCTTGGAAGAGCTGGTAAAAGATGCAGATGAAACACACAGCCGATCCATGGACAAAATCATTGAGCAACTCTTCAAGCATGGCTTTGATACAGCCACACTAGATAGTGAGATCAGGAGGTTGGAAGTAGAGGAAATTCAAAACAGATGGGCTGGGTACAATGTGCTGGAGAAAGAGAGATTGGAGATCATGATTCGATTCATAGCCAAATACTTAGGAAGATCACTGATGGAGATTCGTTCATGGACCAGAGACAGCATTCTGGCTATAGCCACCAGAATCTGTTTGTCTGAGCAATTTCATAAGGGGATAATCATTGAAGCACTTGATGAGGCTGGGGCTGGAAAAGGTTTGAAATGGCAAGACTCACAAAAGCCAAACTCACAACCAAAATGCTTGAACAACCTTCCCAATCACCCACTCAAAAACAGCCTACCCCTCAAATCTCCAAACCAATCTCAAAACCCAAATCCAAACATCCTCAACCTTCAAAACCAATTCCTTTACCATAAAAACCAACCCAACCATCATCCAGTGATGCACCTAGAAGGAGGAGAAGGGTGCTGAGGATAGAAGAAGATGAAGAAGAAGAGGATGAAGATGATAGTCTGCCACTCTCTGCTGTTCTAAGGCTACCAGAACCCAAGAGTCAACTCATGATCACACCTGACTCACAAAGGGAAACGGTTAGAGTCAAAATAGAAGATGAAGAACAGCAGAAGCAGCACGATGAGCAACTACTGAAGATGGTTGACAAGGAATTTCCTCAGTCATCATCTATACAAGCCATGAAAGGGCATGCTCAGAGGCTGTACACTCTCAGACACACATTTCAGTATCAAAAGGAGAGAGTGAGAGTATGGCCAGACCCCAAGGTGAGTTCTAGAATCCACAAAAGATCCATTCCACATAGATACAATGGCCAGGTTAGAAAAACAATAGACTCTACAATCATGTTGGCCATTGTAGTATCACCATGGGAAATAATCGATGAATTCAAGAAGGCTCATCAATCAAAAATGACCCCTCAAGCCTTACTGGAAAACAAGATGATCAAAAAGGGGTTATTATATAAGAAGCTTGAAGACATTAAGAAGAATGAGCTCCAGTTACTTCTTGAGGGCACTCATCCTGATGAATTTGTCTATAGGGAGATAACTACTGTGGAGTTGAAGAATGGCAGGACTGTAAAGTACTTATCTGAGTACTATGGTCCAGAGTTCTTCTTTGAAGGAGGAGTAGAAGAACTCTCCAAGGAGGAACAGGTTGTTCTCCTTGAGGCCTATGTTCGAGAGTCATACAGACTCATCATGGGGAAGTAGATCTCATGAATGGGGTAACAAATCTGTGTCCAGTTCCCCAAAACATAGTTCCCATTCATACCTTGCCAAACAGATCTCTGAGATTTCTTCCCAGGCCAGTGCTTATATGGGTCATCTTCTCAACTGATCAAGAAGGAAAAACACCAACCATTCTGCCAAAAATAAGTGGGACCTCAATAAAGTTAAGGTTTTGCCTGCATTGGTTCAGGGGGAGTTTGTTGGACCAAAAGAACCAATGAACCGGATCAGAAAAACCTTTAAGTCCCACAGACATCACAACAACTACTGGACCACAACAGCTGAAGACAACAAGCTGATTACAAAGTCTGAACACAAGTGCTGAAGAGAAAGTCTGAAGACACAAGTGCTGAAGACAAAGTCTGAAGACACAAGTGCTGAAGACAAAGTCTGAAGACAAAGTCTGAAGACACAAGTGTTGAAGACAAAGTCTGAAGACACAAGTGCTGAAGACAAAGTCTGAAGACACAAGTGCTGAAGACAAAGTCTGAAGACACAAGTGCTGAAGACAAAGTCTGAAGACACAAGTGTTGAAGACAAGGTCTGAAGACACAAGTGCTGAAGACAAGGTCTGAAGACACAAGTGCTGAAGACAAGTCTGAAGACACAAGTGCTGAAGACCAAAGTATCAGACGTTGTCACAACAGCTGAAGAGGTCTTCTTCAGTAGTTGTGATGGTTACCTTTCAGTAGTTTCTTGTTTCAATATTTGTAAAACAACTGAAGAGTATGTTCTTCAGTTGTTATTGTTTCAGTAGTTCTTTTTAGTAGTTGTATAATAGTTAACACTTATCATTTTTGTAAGAAGATGTCAGCTGTTTGACATCTTCTGTAGTTGTGTTAACTATCAGTAGTTTGTGATAAATTCTGTTAGATGTCACTATCAAGTGACATCAGCAGACGACACATCTCTTATATAAGAGGTGTCGACCTAATTGTAAGTGTGACATTCCGTTACCACGAAAGCGTATATTGAATGAAATATATCTGCAGAATTCTCTCTATCTATAACCGTTTTTGTTCTTACATTGAATATCTTTTCCTTCTTGTGAATTGGCTAATTCATTGTTAGAATTCCGCTGCTATACTCTCTAATCAATCAAACGTAGATCACTGATCCTAACATGGACTATGAGCACTAAGCACAACATCTGTGCTCATCTGGATGCTACATCCCGGAACGCTTCTGAGTTCACTAGGATCATAGCCTTCCTGTGTAGATCGAGGATCTACAAGTCTATTTCTACACCATGCACACAGTATAGATCTATACAACAGAATTTCTGGAACAACGCTGTAGTTGATCGGTCCGTTAAGCCCCACTGTATCCGGTGCTTTCTATTCGGCCAGGAGATTGAGATCACTGAAGACGACTTGAGGAGGGTCTTGGATCTGGGTGAGGACGGAGCCTACCCAACCAAGCTGCATCCCCTAACTGTTCGGGATGTTTTCTAAGGATCAAGTATGTTGGGGACATCAATGCCGGCATGCTGAACAAGAGAAACATGTGCCCCCAGTTGAAGTACTTGGCACATGTGATACTCAAATGCATAGCCTCTAGGCGTAGAGGATTTGATGAGATGTCTAACCAAATACAGAATGCATATGTTGCACTAGTACTGAACCACCCGTTCAGTTTCTCCCACATGATGTTCTCCTACTTGATAGCTATACTCAACTGATTATATCGGGAGTTCAAACACGATGGTGCTTATCAATGTTTTGTGTCTCAATTTGAGCCAAAATATGTAAGTGAAGCTTTAAATGATGAGGCATGGGTGACTGCAATGCAAGAGGAACTCCTTCAGTTCAAGCAGTTAGGAGTATGGACTCTTGTTGATAGACTAAAAGGTGCAAAGGTGATTGGCACTAAATGGGCTCTTAAGTGTAAGAAAATTGACCAAGGGGTTATAATCAGAAACAAGGCTCAGCTTGTCGTTCAAGGGTTTAGACAAGCTGAAGGCATTAACTACAATGAAGTGTTTGTACCTGTGGCAAGGATGGAAGCAATTCGTATTTTCTTAGCCTATGCATCCTACATGAAGATCAAAGTTTATCAATTGGATGTGAAAAGTTCATTCCTTCATGGTGAAATTCATGAAATAGTGTACGTTAGTCAACCCGAAGGATTTGAGGATCCTTATCATCAGGATAGAGTTTATAAAATGGACAAGCCTCTTTACGGGTTTCATCAAGCTCCTCAAGCCTGGTATGAGAAACTCTCTACTCATCTGGTGAAACATGGTTTTCGCAGAGGGGTTATTGACTGCATGTTGTTCATCAAAGAGAAAGATGGTGATTTACTACTGGTATAGATATATGTGGATGACATAATCTTCGATTCCAAAAATGAAGCATTATGTAAAGAATTTGAATCAGTGATGGAAGCTGAGTTTGAGATGAGTGCCATGGGAGAGATTAAGTTCTTTCTTTGGTAACAGGTGGATGAGACACCAAATGGAATCTTCCTGCATCAATCCAAATATGTAGGAGATATCCTGAGATGGTTCGACATGGAGAATGCAACAGTTGCTGGGATTCTATTAGCCACGAACCACGATGTGGCACCCAACGAATGGTGATCTGGTAGATGCCACTATGTACCGAGAAATGATCAGATATCTGATGTACCTTATAGCCTCTCATCCTGATATTATGTATGACATGTGTCTTTGTTCCCGATATTAGGCAAAACCAAAAGTGAGTCATCTCATTGGGGTAAAAAGGATCTTTCGTTATCTTAAGGGTGCTCCAACACTCGGGTTGCGGTATCCTCATGATGATGAATTTGAGCTTACAGCGTATAGCGACTTGACTATGGTGGTTGCAAGATGAATTATAAGTCAACATCAGCGGGATGTCTGTTCTTTGGAAGAGGTTTAGTCACCTGGAAGTGTAAGCAGTAGACATCTGTTGCCCTGTCAACATGTGAAGCTGAATATGTTGCTACTACAAGTTGCTGTTCACAAGTCATTTGGATTCAACAGCAAATGCGAGACTACGGTTGGAATTTTCTATCTTTGTTAATAATTATGCTACAATTGCTATCACTAAAAATCCGGTCCAACACCCAAAAACTAAACACATCGGTATTAAATATCACTTATACGTGATTGTTTTGAAAAGAAATTAATTGATGTTGTTAAAATTAATACGGATTTTCAACACGCCAACCTCTACACAAAAGCTTTTGACAAACCTTAGTTTTTATATCTTTTGGAGATCAATGGTGTGAAAAAGAAAAGTGTGGTGATTCCAGAAGAATTGAGTTCTTAGTCCAACAATATTTTCTTATTTTTAATTTTATTTTCCTGTTTTTCAAAATCTAAAACACAAAAATATTTTCGGTTTTACAGTTTTAGGGGGAGAATAGTTTAGTTTTAGTATTTATTTAGTTTTAGTATTTAATTACTTAAAAATTGAGAGTAGGCAGATAAGCTAAAAGTAAAGAAATCAAATCTGTGAGATTGATTCAAAAATTATGGAAAATGATAGTACACAGGGATCAAATTGTTTAGGACATCAAACTGACTTAATGATCAAAATGCTATATTCAAATTACAACTCTAAGAAGTCTAAGCAAAATAAAGGAAAAATGATAGTAAACTAGTCTGCTACTGAGGTAACATAGAGAAAGTAGGCCTAGAGGTTGCTAGTTGATTATATGATGTGTTGGTAGATTCAACACAATAGATGAGTAGACTTCATTGGTGAATCAAATTCAAACTAATTTGTTCAACTTGCTGTGGGTTCTCATCTTATCCCTGGTTAACACAATCAACACATTTCCAATAAGGGGTGACGAGCAAAATAAACACCACAAATGTGTGCGGATGACCATAAAAAAGAGCATAGCACATGGAAAAACTGTTGAGTACAATCAAGCTAATAACTAATGTTGTTGGTGCGTTATGTGCAAAAGAAAAAAAAGTGCTCTAACAAGAAGAGAGGTCGTGTGCCTCTCTATTATGCGATGGCACTTACCTGAGGATAAACATAGCGTAAATATTCTAGAATTCATTGTTGTTTGCACCTCCCTGCTATGCGATGGCACTGACCTGAGGCTTGGCATCTCTTTGAAAGCTCTTAGAATAGTTTCTTCTTGTCAAATACCTGTAGACCGCTCAAAAATCTCCTAAGAAATGTTGATTACCTTATAAGTGTGGGATCCACAAATGCTTGTTGAAATAATAAAACCTAACTCATCACCAATGTGTGTCAAAAATCTGTGTATGGATTTAAGTAGACAAATATACTGACAATTATCGTGGCTGCAACTATCGACGATCAAAATCATTGTGTGCATCTTATAGCTCTAGTATGATTTTCTGAAAGTGCTATTGACTCTCAGACAAATGAGAATCTAGTATCCAATAAATAAAAGGGTCCCAAATGATTATGATATACTAGAATGATTCCATATGAATCTTTCCAGAAATGATAAAAATTAATTGAAGTTGTTTTGCTTAGGAGGAAAAATCGGTTAGATGATATCTAAAAGGTTTCAATCCACTCAAACGAAAACACAAAAATATGTTCTATGTCTTCTTGTTTTGTTTTAATTCAAGTTGTTTTCTGTTTTTGTTATTTTCTTTGCGTCGATGTTGGACTATATAACTAGATGAACTCTATGAATCACAAATTAAAAAGGGTCATGTATGAGGTGATCAAATGATTTTCTGTTAAAAGGGTCATATCTAAGATGATCATCGGTCATAATGCTATATATCAAAAGTTAGATTTTGAGTGTATGGAAATGCATGAGGTCAAACTCATAAGTATGAGCCAATCGCATGATTGAATCATAAGTATGAACCAATCGCACGATTGAACCATAAGTATGAGCCAATCACACAATTGGACAATGAGTATGGGTCAACCATGCGATTGGATCACAAGAATGAACCAATCGTACGACTGGATGAAGGAGTCTGAGTCAGTCGCACGACTAAACCCAAGTCGCATGATTGAATCATGCGTATGGGTACAGTCACACAACTGAAACTTAAAACAGTATAAATAAGGGGGTTAGTCGGTCGTATACCCTACCACCCTTCAAAAACCCTCAAAAACCGCCCATAGCCAGACCCTCTACCAAATTGTTGATAATTGTGATTGATCTCCAATTATTATGCTAATTGATTTCCCATTCATCTTCAGGTACCTAGCAACTGAAATCAGTTCAAATGACTCGATTAATCAGACACAAAATGACCGAAAGTGTTAAACTTAAAGAACCAAAACTTTACTCTAAAAAAGACCACTTAAATGAACAGAAATGTTGACTTAAATAATAATAAGTGCTATCTCGAGTCCCTGCGAACCTAATGAATCTAAAAACAAAGTGTAATCTAACATTTTGACAAAGATTTTGGGTTAGAGTGTCGAATAGAGCAATATGCAAATAGACACTCCATATGAACCTTAGTCGCACGATTGAGCGAGGTGCATAATTCAATCACATGAGTGAATCAACCGGTGACTCAGTCGCACGACTAACTCACCGCATGGCATAGATTACCACTAAGTTCTGTCGCAGGCTCAATCGTACGACTGAACTCAGTCGCAGGCTCAATCGTACATCTGAACTCAATCGTATGGTTCAATCGCACGATTGAACCAGTTGATCAAAATCAACTAAAATTCAACTGTTATCTCTTATGCACAAATCTAATGTATATGTTTCTTGTGTTGCAGCAATATGGCTGAGAGATGGACTATGAGCACTAAGCACAACATCTGTGCTCATCTGGATGCTACATCCTGGAACGCTTCTGAGTTCACTAGGATCATAGCCTTCCTGTGTAGATCGAGGATCTACAAGTCTATTTCTACACCATGCACATAGTATAGATCTATACAACAGAATTTATGGGATAACGTTGTAGTTGATCGGTCCGTTAAGCCCCACTGTATCCGGTGCTTTCTATTCGGCCAGGAGATTGAGATCACTGAAGACGACCTGAGGAGGGTCTTAGATCTGGGTGAGGATGGAGCCTACCCAACCAAGCTACATCCCCTAACTGTTCGAGGATGTTTTCAGAGGATCAAGTATGTTGGAGACATCAATGTTGTCATGCTGAACAAGAGCAACATGTGCCCCTAGTTCAAGTACTTGGCATATGTGATACTCAAGTGCATAGCCTCTAGGCATGGAGGATTTGATGAGATGTCTAACCAAATACAAAATGCATATGTTGCACTAGTACTGAATCACCTGTTCAGTTTCTCCCACATGATGTTCTCCTACTTGATAGAGAACATTGAGGCCAAAGGCAAGGAAGGCTTCTGCATGTATCCACGTTTCTTGCATGGAGGATTTGATGAGATGTCTAACCAAATACAGAATGCATATGTTGCACTAGTACTTGATATTCTAGAGGTGATGGATGACACCACTTTGGGCAGGATGAAGGTGTATCGGGGAAAGCACGTGAAGCCCCCCGTCAAGAGACTGTTTGGCCATCTGGCCTATGAGGATTATGTGGCGCTCTCTCGTAAGAAGTGGCATCATGATGACAACGATTCTGATGTTGAGCCCATAGGGGTTCTGTTGATGAACAAGATGACGATGATGATGACCATGATGATGGTCAAGGTGGTGGAGATGCTGGTCGCAGTCAGACATGGGCCACTAACACGTCTACTATATCTCCACCACCTCCACATAGTACTTGAGCAGCACCTGGTGGATCTGAGCAGGCTGCTTTTCACCAGGATTTCTTGGTAGAAGAAGAGGATGAGTCAGATGATGAGCCTTTCACCCGGAGGTTCGGTAGCCGGGTTGTGGCTACCAAGAAGAGGAAAGAGGCGGTTGGTGTATGCCAAGCTGGGTCTAAGGGTGGTGATACTGAAGTCACAGATCAAACATTCACACCCAACTAGCCGATCAGCTCAGGGAGAGCCCCGATAGCCAAGGGCTCCAGGAAGAAGAGAATGGCCCATCCCTATGGCAAGAAGGGTAAGAGACAGAGGATCACCTTGATCAGTTCTTCCGCCACACTACCACAGCCACTAACACACCCACCACCACTCATACATTCACATCCACCTCACCCACAATGCCTAACACAACACCACCATAACCCACTTCCATTCCCACTTCCATCTTCACCAATCCACCACTACACCCACTACTCACCAAGCTGGAACATCCACCCAATTCCCACCTACACCTGACTCTACTATACCCACTATCGAGCTAGAGGAACAGCTAGCTAGCCTCAACAGACGGGTGCTAAAGCTGCTAGCCACAGATGAGCTAAGAGCCAACCAGATGAACTAGCTGACAGTGGTCAATACCATCGAAGGCAAGCAGATTGCTCAGCTGGCAGAGAAGAATGCTACTCACAAGAAATTGTTAGGTCGAGCTCACCATGCACTGAAGGACCAAAATGAGCTGGTGATGGCATGTATCAAGAGGATAGAGGGGTTGGAGAAAAAGAACAAGAAGTTGTTGCTGAGATTGAAGGGAACTAAGGGTGAGCCCCTAAAGATTAAGATGATGGAGATAATGGTGGTGATTATGATGATAAGCTTACAGATGATGAATCAAAAGAAGATGATGATGATGAGGAAGCAGCACCAAGTGGAAAAGGGAAAGGAGAAGATAAGGATGAGGATGATGATCAAGAAGGTGTTGCATCTGCATCAGCCTCAACTCAAGCAGCAACAGAGAGGCGCTCCAAAAGAGCCACGTCCTCTGCATCTCTAGCTGAGGAGACACATGATCAAAGCAAAGGCAAAGCTCCACAGGCTGAAGATTATGATATCATTCCCCTTCAGTAAGTCAAGATTGAACTGACTATGATTCTTGACTTGCAAGGGATCGTGCAAAGGTCAGTGAGCTACACTCCCGAAGAAGGAGAAATTATTCATGACCTGACAGACGAGCAGCTCGCCGATTTGTTTAGACCGAATCCAGAGGAGCTTGTCAAAGATGCTCTAGAAGTCGATGTTTTCAGTGATGAGGAGCTAAAAGATGTGGATGAGATAGAGATAGAGGATGTCACAGCTAACCACTATCCTAAGTACACTGACCCTGAGGGCAACGTTATCTCCAACTTGGGTGAAACCTTTGGAAGTGATAACTTTGAGAAGTTAGAGGAGATGGAGAAAGAAAAAGAAAAGGATGAAAGTACAGCCCAAGCTACAGATGCTAATGTTGATTTAAAGAAAGCTAAAAGGGCAGCCGGTTTTTTAGAAACTAAAGCCCAACGCGCACCTCCAAAGCTAAATGCCTAGACCAGACTTTACCGAGTCAAGAGACATCAGAAAGTGTTAGGTAAGATTATCACGTGGGCCTATTTTAAAGATTTGGATGTCTATGCTGTGAAAAGAGAGAAGGGGATTGAGTATTTCAAATATTCACATGATCTGAAGACTCTTCTTGGTTTTGAGCTAAACAGATTGGCATGTTTAGACCTTTAGTATGCCAACTCGAGGAAGATGTCGGGATGGTTTGAGACAACGCTGAAGAAATAGTACCACACCTGATGGGTAAACTTTAGAACTCAACAAATTAAGAGGTTCATTCATAAGTCTGAAGTTCACACTATATATGGAGGACCTAAGGTGGTGTTGAAGTGGAGTCCCCCACGGATAATGTCTAAGATTCCTTTACGAGAGATGCCTTTGGACTTCACTCCAAACTTGAATGGTGGTATTATGACTGGAGGACGGGGGAAGCGGTCATATTTTTTAACAGAGAAGGAAAGATAGAGACTATCAGGGTATTTGACAAGTAGCCACTGTTATATGACACGCAAGTTATTGTACAAGCTTTACAATTCCAACATGTTATAAGACTCTGCTTTGCATTTGAGATACACGCAGGAGTCACTAGAGAAGAGAAGTACAAGAAATTTCATAAGCATGTGAAGAATGTTAGAAAATAGGCTAAACTAGGTCCAAGGGGGAGTTTGTTGATACATTATGTCCTTAGTTTATGTTCTTAATGTAAAACTCTTTCATTTCTTACACGTTTGTAATGTAATTGTTCAATGAAATACGCTATGTTTTTTATGTTTATTTGTCTTTGAATATTTCATATTATTATTGTATTTGGTATAATTCATATGTATGAACATCTTATATGGTTTTGAGGTTGTTGTTCATAGTTTTAAGTCAATAATGATTGAGAAATGTGTTCAACTTAGTGGGTGGTTATTCATGCTAACGGACCATACAATGAATGAATCATACTTATGGACTAGCCGCACAACTGAACCAAGAGACTAGATCAGTCGTATGACTAAGACATAAGATTGAGTCAGTCGCACCACTGAACCTTCAGTCGTGCATATGAATCAACCGCATGAGTCATTCGCACGTCTAAACCATGCTAATAGTTCAGTCATACGAATGAAAACTACAAACCTATATATACCACATAATTCGTAGAAAAACAGAGACTTCAAATATTCACATACCTTAGCCGTCTAGAGTGCCCTAAACAGCCAATCCAACTTCACAGTTCGATCCTCATCGATTTCTGATCAAGTCTTAACATTTGTTTCATCGTTAGATCGATCAGGTTGTCGTTCTCACTGATTGGATCGCCAATCGAATAGGATTATGCACTATTGATCTGGTCTCATGCAGAATCCATTAGTACTCGTACGAAAACGGTCCTAACACTCCTGAACTAGCAGTTTGAAAATTTCACCTTTAAAGCAAGTAAGACCATGACTCAACAATACTTCAGCTATGTTGAGATTGTGGACACCCTAGTGGATGGTGGAGTTAGTCTTGAAAACAAAGATATTGTAAGGAAGTTCATGTCCTCTCTTACTAGGCAATGGACATACTACTGTGTGGTTATCAAGAACACTGAGAACCTGAAGATTTTCACCTTGACAGAGTTATGGTATTCTTAGTGGGTACCAAATGGAGATGAACATGCAAGATTTATCTGGCAACTCCAGCAATCAAATGGGTTTAGACCTTCATATGGTTGAAAGGGATAGCATAGAACTCCAACATCATCTCATATGCTACCCTGACAACTCACAAAAGGGTCATTTCATCACCTTCCCTGAGACACCAAAGGAGAACTACACTCAACGAAGCCCATTCCAAGAGACAAGTTCTTCTCAAGCCTTTGTGTCTTCTAATGAATGTTGTGGCAACTTTCTCTTCACCCTTGAAGACCTGGACTATATCCATCGGATGACCTGAAGTACATGGAGATAGTCTAGTAGATGGCTCTTCTCACTTACAGAGCCAAGAAGTTTTACAAACGGACTGGAAGGAAGTTCTCCAGCAATACAACCAGTGGAAAGTTGGGACTGGATACAAGCAAAGTCAAGTGTTACATTTGTAACTTGTTAGGCCACTTTTCCAGGGAGTGCAAGGCACCAAGAAAATGGTGGCCAAGCACAACCAAGACCAAACTACACTGACAAAGCCACCCAGAATGAGAAGCCAAAGCAGTAAGCTGCAGTTGATGTTTGTTGGACCAAAAGAACCAACGAGCCTGATTAGAAAAACCTCTAAGTCCTACAAATATCACAACAACTGCTGAAGACTTGATCAGCTGCTGTAACAAAGTATGAAGATCAAAAGCTGAAGACAAAGTACTAAAGACTTCAAAAGCTGAAGAACAAAGTCTGAAGATCAACAGCTGAAGACTAAAGTACTGAAGACTTCAAAAGCTAAAGACCAAAGTCTGAAGATCAACAGCTGAAGACTAAAGTACTGAAGACTTCAATAGCTGAAGACCAAAGTCTGAAGATCAACAGCTGAAGACTAAAGTACTGAAGACTTCAACAGCTGAAGACTAAAGTACTGAAGACTTCAACAGCTGAAGACCAAAGTCTGAAGATCAACAGCTGAAGACTAAAGAGATTTTGAGGCCATATCCTTAAGTTCAAGAAATATAATTTCAGAAAAGTTTAAGTCTTGTTGCTCAAGGATAGAGAATAGTACCTGCTGCCACATGGTAGACATTTGATCCCAAGAGGATGTCTTAGGAGCTAAGCAAACATTAACCATGTGAAAGATAAGACGTTCTGCATCATGGAAATGCTTCTTCAGGATGGTAGAGGCACTGAGGTTTCCCTGATATCCATGATGGGCAAAGGATAAATCAGTTGTGCCCTTTGGATACCCAGTAGGGAAAGTGGCATCATTCAGGTTAAGGGTTTGGCGAATGACTTCCGGAGTGATGACCACTTGATGATTGTTGACGAACGACTGGAGAGACTCGGTGTTGTTCTCCCCAGTTACAAGGGTGACGTTCGTCCAAAACTGGTGTAAGGATTCGACATGAATGGTGGGATTTAGAAGGAAGGCCGTTTGGTAGGGAGATTGGACCATTAGATCAATGGCGTTGTTGAACTTTGTCCAGAAAGGTGATTTTGTGAGGTAGGCAACACAGTTATGGCATGGTTTGAGCTACATGGTCGCCATTAATGAGAGAGAAGTTTCGGAGATTTGAACGTTAGGTTTGGAAAGGATGAAGCGCTGAAGGCTTAGGTATTGGGTATTTATAGGGTAAGGATTAGAAAACGACTGAAGGGTTTGGTGTTAGTCATCAGTAGTTGTAAACTACTGATGACATGGTATTACCCTTTCAGAAGTTGAAACAACTGAAGTCTTGGTTTTAGTCATCGGCAGTTATAAAACTACTTAAAACCATGGTTTTGACTTCAGATGTTTGAAAACAACTGAAGACTCGGTTTGGTCTTCAGGTGTTGTAAACAACTGATAACTTGGTATTAGTCATCAGTAGTTGTGAAACTACTAAAGACATGGTTTTGTCATCAGTTGTTGTAAACAGCTGATGACTTGGTGTTAGTCATCAGTAGTTGTGAAACTACTGAAGACATGGTTTTGGCATCAGTTGTTGTAAACAGCTGATGACTTGGTGTTAGTCATCAGTAGTTGTTAAACTACTGAAGACATGGTTTTGTCATCAGTTGTTTAGGATGGAACAACAGTTTTAGAAACAACTGAGGAGAAAGTTCTCATCAGTAGTTTTCGTCAATTCATAGCCTTTCAGCTGTTTCATACTGTCCTCAACACTTACTCATCAGCCTTTTAGCTGTTTTCAATTGTTTCATAGGACATCAGTACTTATCTTTTTTTATAGACATCAGTAGTTATAACTACATCAGTAGTTGTAACTTTATCAGTTGTTTTAACAGAATCAGTACTATATGTGATATGGTACTAATGATCATCAGTACTTATATACTGAGATCATCAGTAGTTATCACTTATTCTAGCTGCAGCATACCAAGCCTTAACACTAGGTTTTGGAAAGTTGAACTATCCAAAGGCTTATTAAAAATGTCTGCAAGCTCATCAGCACTAGGCACAAACTTAGGATCAATTAGACCTTTTTCAAAACAATCCCTAATAAAATGATGTCTGATCTCTATATGTTTGGTCCTAGATTGCTGGACTGGATTTTTGACAATGCACAGAGTTGAAGCACTATCTATTAATAATGGAGTCTTAGTCTCTGTAATGCCATAATCCAAAAGTTGGTTCTGAAGCCAGAGTACCTGAGAAGTACAACTTGCAGCTGCAATGTACTCTGCTTTAGTAGTGGATGTAGCAACAAATGTTTGTTTCTTACTCTGCCAAGAAATCAAACAGTTGCCTAGGAATTGACATCCACCAGAAGTTGACTTTCTAGTTAACTTGCACCCTGCATAGTCACTATCTGAAAAAGCAACTACTTTGCAAGAGTGTCTAGTGGAATACCATAAACATAGAGATTGTGTACCTTGCAAATATCTAAAGATCCTCTTGACTGCAATCAAATGAGACTCTTTAAGAGCAGCCTGAAATCTAGCACAGACACAAGTAGCAAACATGATATCTGGTCTAGAAGCTGTTAAGTACATCAAGGACCCAATCATACATCTGTAAAGTGTTTCATCAACAGCTTTACCTTTCTGATCCGCATCCAGTTGTGTGGTGTTGCACATGGGAGTAGAACAGGGCTTACAATTTTGTAAATCAAACTTATTCAAAAGATCTTTTGTATATTTTGACTGATGAATAAAGGTTCCATCAGCCTTTTGTTTGATCTGCAAACCTAGAAAAACTGTAAGTCTCCCATTGCACTCATTTCAAACCTCTTTTTCATTAATTTGGTAAAATCATCACACAACTGGGGATCAGAGGATGCAAAAATAATATCATCAACATAAATTTGAACAAGTAGCTTATGCTGATCCACCTTCTTAATAAACAAAGTTTTATCTATGGAGCCTCTAGTGAAATTATTCTTGAGAAGAAAAGTGGAAAATGTCTCATACCAGGCTCTAGGAGCTTGTTTCAGCCCATAAAGAGCCTTATCAAGTTATACACCCATTCAGGATGTTTATTGTCCTCAAAACCTGGTGGTTGACACACATAAACTTCTTCTTTTATTTTACCATAAAAATGCACTTTTGACATCCATTTGAAAAACTTTAAGATGGTGGAATGCAGCATAGGCTAAGAACAATCTAATTGCCTCTAGTCTGGCTACAGGGGCAAAGGTTTCATCATAATCATACCTTCTTCTTGTGAAAACCCCTGTACAACCAGTCTAGCCTTGTTCTTAACAATAAGCCCATTTTCATCAGTTTTATTCCTAAACACCCATTTAGTGCCTATTGCACACTTACCTGGGGGTAGAGGAACCAGTTCCCACACTTGCTGTTTCTTGAACAGAAGTAGCTCAAGCTGCATGGCTTCAACCCAGCCATTGTCTCTTAAGGCAACATGATAGTTCTTTGGCTCTAGCTGACTGATGAGAGAGCATAGAAGCAGAAGTTAGACAATTGACTTCTTGTTGAAACTCCAGCATTGATATCACCAATGATTGAGACATTGGGTGATTCTTCAGCTTTTGATAAATAATGATATATGTGCAAGTGTTTGTAGAACCTTCAGCAGCAGCAGATGTTGATGCAGACTCTTGAAACCAAGAATTTGATGGTAACTCAAAAGATGTAGAGGAATCAGAAATCTCATCAGCATTTGTTATGGATGGAACCGCGGAAGCTACAGGAACATCAAGTTTAGTAGACTCAGGCAGTTGGTCACTAAACTTGAATAGGTGAGTATTGATATTATCATCATCATCATCAATACCACCAGGTGGAAGACATGCTGCAGAAGATGATTTATCAACATGGCCTGCAACAACTGGAGGTTGATAAGGAACATATTGCAGTATGTCCAAATCAAACAACTCCACAGGGTTTTGTGGAATCTTGTCCATTGGTGATTCATTAAACTTCACATGCAAAGTCTCTTCAACTATCTTTGTTCTGCAGTTGAAGACTCTGTATGCTTTACAAGTAGATGAATAACCAACAAAATACCCTGCATCCACCATAGGATCAAATTTTTTGAGTTCATCCTTTGTGTTGAGAATAAAACAGGGACACCCAAATGCTTTGAAAAATGAAATTAGAGGAGCCAAGTGATGTAGAACTTCATATGGAGTCTTCATCAACCTCTGATTTACTAAGGCTCTATTCTGCACATAGCAAGCTGTGTTAACAGCTTCAGCCCAAAAGGTCAGTGGCAAACCAGAGTCAGCCAACATAGACCTTGCACCTTCAATTAGGGTCCTGTTCTTTCTCTCCACTACTCCATTTTGTTCTGGAGTCCTTGGGATGCTAAACTGCCTTTTGATTCCCTTTCAAGATAAAATTTATCAAGTGTATGGTTTCTGAATTCAGTTCCATTGTCACTCCTTATACACTTGACTGAAAAGGAATACTGCTTCTCAACATACAACACAAAGTTGATAATCTTCTGAGCAACCTCATCCTTTGAATGCAGAAAGAAAGTCCATACAAATCTGGAGTAATCATCCATAATTACCAGACAGTATTTCTTCTTTTCCATGCTCATCACTCTCACAGGACCAAATAGATCCATATGCAGTAATTGCAAGCAGGCAGTGGACTTAGGCTCTTCAATAGGAGGGAATGAGACTTTGTGTTGTTTTCCTTTTAAACAAGCAGTGCAGGTTTCATCACAGTGGAACTCCTTTATTGGTAAGCCTCTCACTAAACTATTGTGGATCAGCTGATTCATGTTTTTGAAATTAACATGACCCAGCCATCTGTGCCACAGTTTAGATTCCTGAGGAGAGGCTTTGGAAAATAGGCAAGGATGGCCTCTGATATTTATTTTCTTGGAAAGATCTAAGGCATACACTCTTCCTGTCCTGTTGGCCCTCAGGAGAGTGTGATCATCTAACACCTTATCAATCAAATTCAGAACTTTGGATGACAGAATCCTGCAGTTCTGACTGGTGAAAAGAGCAACATGGCCTTTATCACACATTTGACTGACACTCAAGAGATTGTACTTGAGATTTTACACATGATTAACATCATCAAACTTTATTTCGCCATTAGAGACAAAGCCTTTTCCAATGATGTAACCCTTAGCATCATTGCCAAAAGAAACAAACCCCTTCTTTCCTTGAGAGTAGTCATGAAGAAGAGAGCTGTTCCTGTCATTGCTAGATCCCCCACTGTCTACATACCAGATGCTACTTTGGCATGTTGAAGAACCCTGCAATCATAAACAATTAGTTAGTTTTTGAGACCCAAACCTTTTTGGTTTTGGGTCTATTCACATCAACAGATGGTAAACTACAGACTTGCTATGAATAACAGCCTGAGGGGATGGAGATGGTGAAGAAGAAGATTCCTTTGGCATGGATTTTCTTCTCTGTGGTTTCAACACAGGAGCATCTAATTGGTTGACTCTCCCCAATAGATGTTGAACCATCATAACAAGTTGTGTCTGATTTTGTGATAAAGCCTTCAGCTCATCAGACACATTAGTGCTTGAGTTTGATGGGTTCCTGTGTTGTACCATCTCTCTTTGAGCAACCTCAGCTGTTGCCTGTTTAACCCCTTTCTTTTTGGATTTCTTTTTGGATTTTGGGGTTACAGGTTTTGATGTTGCTGGTACAAATTTGATTTCAAACTCAATTTTCATTTAATCCATTTTCTCTTTAATGTTTTCATTATGTTTGAGTTTCGAGCCCTTTTTATACCAGCAATCATTAGTAAGATGATTGAATAAGCCACATATTTCACATGGCTTTTTCTTCATCTTAAGTTGATCATCTGCTGAAGAAGATGAAACTACTGAAGACTTGTTCTTCAGCAGTTTGCTATCAGTACTAATAGTTTTCTTTGCTTTAGTACCTGCTTTCTTGATATCTTCTTCATTAGTTTTCCCACCCTTTCTACTTGCAGTTTTCTTTCCTTTAGTACATGTAGTAGTTTGGGCTTGTTCTCCAGGTGTTATGACATTCTTTTTAGTACTTTCAGTACCTTGTGAAATATCACCTAGAGTGATCAACTTTGTGATCATGTGAGTGTCAGCATTTGAACCATAACATCAGCTGATAGTTTCTGAGATGAATTAATGCTGACTTCTACTTCTGATGGTGCTGTATCAGATAGTAGATCACATGAAGAAAAGGATTGGTTATTGCTTTCACCATCAGATTCTACTTCTGCTCTGGGAGTAAAGTCTGTAGGAGGACATGTGATTATAACCAATGCCAAACTTCACATTGGAAGCAGATTGCTTACTAAGAAGCATTTCAAAACCCTTGCAAGAATTTACCCATCGATCACACTCTACATGGGTAGTTGCAAGTGTTTCTTTGAGGTCTCTGTACTTCTCTAGAAGTATCTCTTCCCTAGCCTTATCATCAGATTTGGCATTTAAGTTTGTAAATCTCATCATTCTTATCATTAATCACAGACTCAAATTCAGCTTTGCTTTTGGAAATTGTTTGTTCTAGCTCAATGTTCTTGTTAATTAAAGCTACATTTGCTTCTCTAATAGATGCAAATACGGTATGCATGTTTCAGAACATAGTTTGGCTTTTGCCTCAGAGGATACCTGTGATACCTGTGGTGTAGAGGCATTAGAGGATGAAGTATCAGCAGACTCCAAAGCCATAAGAGCTAGATTTCCAAAAGGACTGTCACCACCATGTTGACCAGCACCAGAGAACAGTTGTTCATGACCAGACAAATCATCTGGTAAACTGCTCCAGTCAATAACTCCTGGGGTGAAAAAGCTGTGTTGTTAAGGTTGAGTTTGTTGATGAGATTGGGAAGGTTGAGGTTCAGGTAATGCATGTGGTGTTTTGCAATTGGAGCTTGAACCGGATTTGGCTGAGGCACGTAATAGCAGGGAAAAGGTTATGAGATTGGACCCTGGGGAATAAAGTATGCAGGAGATACAGGGTGTGATTGATGACCAGAACCAGCAGGATGTTGCCCTCTGTTTTGTAGACTAGTGCCAGGAAAAGTCACAAAGGGTGCAGAAGAGTTAGATCCAATTGATCTACATTCTCTTGCAACGTGTCCAAGCCTTTAGCATTTGTGACACCTCAACTTACTCTTGTCAAAACCAACTTTGGTTTTGCCAGAGAGTCCAGGAAATTTCCTGCCAGTTCTCTTGTAGAACTTCTGAGATCTGATATTAACTAAGGCCATTTGGCTTAGAATATCCATCTCTTCTAAATCATCATCAGCAATTCCCTTCAGATCATCCATGATGAAGCATAGATTGTCACTATTACTGCCAGAATGACTATCAATACCAACAAATGCATGATCAGAACTGTTGAAGAGAAAACAATATGCTCATCATAATTGCTTTCAGATGCAGCATATTCTGACTCATGACCAACCAAGGCAGTATTCCCTGGTACAAAGTCATCAGTGAGCTTTCCTGATGATGACAGTTTCCTTTTCTGCTCTATCTCTCTTTCAAATGTAAGAAGTTTCCCATGAAGTTGGGTGAGAGATAGGCTATCCAGATTTGCACTAGAGCGTAGGACAATAGTGTATGTGTCCCATCTCTTAGGCAGTGATCTGAGGAATCTGTTATTCATCTGGCTGTTGGTGTATTCCAGTTTCACCATTTTCAGCTCAGAGATCAAACAGGAAAAATGCTCAAACTGTTGAGTCAGTGTCTCACCCTTTCTATGAGAGAATGTCTCATATTGTTGGGCGAGGATTTCTCTGTTGTTTGTTAAGACCTCATCAGTTCCACCGAATTGTTCCTTCAGTGCATTCCAAAGGTCATGAGCAGTTTCATGATGCATAAGCCCTGAATAGATTTCATTAGGCAGTGCCATGGCCAGAATTCCATGGGCTTTAGCATCAATCTCAAACAGTTTCCGATCTTCATCTGAGTATTGTTCCTTCTTCTTCGGAACCATTTGATTGGTTTTCGGATTGTTCACCATAGGCTTATGTGGTCCATGTACCACAGATGTCCAATAACCTGAACTGTTAACAGACAGGTGATGAAGCATCCTTCGTTGCCATATGTTATACTCAGTCCTAACCAGCATCGGAGGCTTGGTTGAGGAACCGGTATTGTGAGGGTCATTAGAAGGAGTAGTCATCTCAGATTCAACCAAATTCAATTAAGCTATAACAGATTTAGAACAAAACACAACGAACCAAGTTGAACCAAGAGAGATCTCAAAATGAATAAGCGAAAGCGGCAGAAATTCAATAATCTATAACCAGTTCTTGCAAATAAGCTAATTTAATCAAACATAGATATCATATAGCAGTTTCAATGATCAACTGTTAGATCGATCAATGATTAACCAGCTCTGATACCATTTGTTAGGATCAGCGATCTACGTTTGATTGATTAGAGAGTATAGCAGCGGAAATCAAACAATGAATTAGCCAATTCACAAGAACACAAAAGATATTCAAGATAAGAACAAACGGTTATAGACAGAAAGAATTCTGCAAATATATTTCATTCAATATTTGCTTTCGTGGTAACAGAATGTCACACATATAATTAGGTCAACACCTCTTATATAGGAGATGTGACATCTATGGTGTCACTTGATAGTAACATCTAACAGAATTTATTCAAACTACTGATTGTTAACACAACTACTGAAGATGTCAAACAACTGACATCTTCTTACAAAAATGCTAAGTGTTAACTATCATTACAACTACTGAAAAGATACTACTGAAACTACAACGACTGAAGAACATGCTCTTCAGTCGTTTTACAAATACTGAAACAAAAAGAAAACTACTGAAAGGAAACCATCACAACAACTGAAGAATGCTTCTTCAGCTGTTGTAACAAACTCTGAAGGCTTCAGTACTTGTACTTGAACTTCAGCTGTTGTCATCAGCTAATATCTTCAGTCTTTGTACTTCAGCTGTTGATCTTCAGTACTTTGTTCTTCAGCTGTTGATCTTCAGGCTTTGGTCTTCAGTACTTTAGTCTTCAGCTGTTGAAGTCTTTAGTCTTCAGCTGTTGATCTTCAGACTTTGTTCTTCAGCTGTTGAACTTCAGACTTTAGTCTTCAGCTGTTGAAGTCTTCAAACTTTGTCAAACAGCTGATCAAGTCTTCAGCAGTTGTTGTGATGTCTGTGGGACTTAGAGGTTTTTCTGATCAGGCTCATTGGTTCTTTTGGTCCAACATTGTTGATGATTACTCCAGATTTGTATGGAATTTCTTTCTACATTCAAATGATGAGGTTGCTCAGAAGATTATCAACTTTGTGTTGTATATTGAGAAGTAGTATTCCCTTTCAGTCAAGTGTATAAGGAGTGACAATGGAACTGAATTCAGAAACCATACACTTAATGAATTTTATCTTTCAAAGGGAATCAAAAGGCAGTTTAGCATTCCAAGGACTCCAGAACAAAATGGAGTAGTGGAGAGAAAGAACAGGACCCTAGTTGAAGCTGCAAGGTCTATGTTGGCTGACTCTGGTTTGCCACTGACCTTTTGGCTGAAGCTGTTAACACAGCTTGCTATGTGCAGAATAGAGCCTTAGTAAATCAGAGGTTGATGAAGACTCCATATGAAGTTCTCCATCACTTGGCTCCTCTAATTTCATTTTTCAAAGCATTTGGGTGTCCCTCTTTTTTTCTCAACACAAAGGATCAACTCCAAAAATTTGATCCTAAGGTGGATGCAGGGTATTTTGTTGGTTATTCATCTACTTGCAAAGCATACAGAGTCTTAAACTGTAGAACAAAGATAGTTGAAGATACTTTGCGTGTGAAGTTTAATGAATCTCCAATGGACAAGATTCCACAAAACCCTGTGGAGTTGTTTGATTTGGACATACTGCAATATGTTCCTTATCAACCTCCAGCTGTTGCAGATCATGTGGACAAATCATCTTCTGTAGTAGGTCTTCCACCTGGTGGTATTGATGATGATGATGATAATATCAATACTCACCTATTCAAGTTTAGTGACCAACTGCCTGCGTCTGCTAAACATGATGTTCCTGTAGCTTCAGCAGTTCCATCCACAACAAATGCTGATGAGATCTCTGATTCCTCTACATCTTTTGAGTTACCATCAAATTCTTGGTTTCAAGAGTCTGTATCAACATCTGCTACTGCTGAAGGATCTACAAACACTTGCACAGATATCATTGTTTATCAAGAGCTGAAGAATCACCAACTATCTCAAATCATTGGTGATATCAATGCTGGAGTTTCAACAGGAAGTCAATTGTCTAACTTCTGCTTCTATGCTCTCTTCATCAGTCAGCTAGAGCCAAAGAACTATCATGTTGCTTTAAGAGACAATGGATGGGTTGAAGCCATGCAGCTTGAGCTACTTTAGTTCAAGAAACAGCAAGTGTGGGAACTGGTTCCTCTACCCCCAGGTAAGTGTGCAATAGGCACTAAATGGGTGTTTAGGAATAAAACTAATAAAAATGGGCTTATTGTTAAGAACAAGGCTAGACTGGTTGTACAGGGGTTTTCACAAGAAGAAGGTATTGATTATGATGAAACATTTGCCCCTGTAGCCAGACTAGAGGCAATTAGATTGTTCTTAGCCTATGCTGCATTCCACCATCTTAAAGTTTTTCAAATGGATGTCAAACGTGCATTTTTATATGGTAAAATAAAAGAAGAAGTTTATGTGTGTCAACCACCAGGTTTTGAGGATAATAAACATCCTAAATGGGTGTATAAACTTGATAAGGCTCTTTATGGGTTGAAACAAGCTCCTAGAGCCTGGTATGAGACACTTTCCACTTTTCTTCTCAAGAATAATTTCACTAGAGGCTCTATAGATAAAACTTTGTTTATTAAGAAGGTGGATGAACATAAGCTACTTGTTCAAATTTATGTTGATGATATTATTTTTGCATCCTCTGATCCCCAGTTGTGTGATGATTTTACCAAATTAATGAAAAAGAGGTTTGAAATGAGTGCAATGGGAGAATTACAGTTCTTTCTAGGCTTGCAAATCAAACAAAAGGCTGATGGAACCTTTATTCATCAGTCAAAATATACAAAAGATCTTTTGAATAAGTTTGATTTACAAAATTGTGTGCCCTGTTCTACTCCCATGTGCAACACCACACAACTGGATGCGGATCAGAAAGGTAAAGCTGTTGATGAAACACTTTACAGATGTATGATTGGGTCCTTGATGTATTTAACGGCTTCTAGACCAGATATCATGTTCGCTACTTGTGTCTGTGCTAGATTTCAGGCTGCTCCTAAAGAGTCTCATTTGATTGCAGTCAAAAGGATCTTTAGATATTGCAAGGTACACAATCTCTAGGTTTATGGTATTCCACTGGTCACTCTTGCAAATTAGTTTCTTTTTCAGATAGTGACTATGCAGGGTGCAAGTTAACTAGAAAGTCTACTTCTGGTGGATGTCAATTCCTAGGCAACTGTTTGATTTCTTGGCAGAGTAAAAACAAACATCTGTTGCTACATCCACTGCTGAAGCAGAGTACATGCAGCTGCAAGTTGTACTTCTCAGGTACTCTGGCTTCAGAACCAACTTTTGGATTATGGCATTACAGAGACTAAGACTCCATTATTAATGGATAGTGCTTCAGCTCTGTGCATTGTCAAAAATCCAGTCTAGCGCTCTAGGACCAAACATATAGAGATCAGACATCATTTTATTAGGGATTGTTTTGAAAAAGGTCTGATTGATCTTAAGTTTGTGCCTAGTGCTGATGAGCTTGCAGACATTTTTACTAAGCCTTTGGATAGTTCAACTTTCCATAACTTGTGTTACGGCTTGGTATGCTGCAGCTAGAATAAGTGATAACTACTGATGATCTCAGTAAATAAGTACTGATGATCATTAGTGACCATATCAC
Organism: Flaveria trinervia; assembly: GCA_025506515.1. Classification (NCBI taxonomy): domain Eukaryota; kingdom Viridiplantae; phylum Streptophyta; class Magnoliopsida; order Asterales; family Asteraceae; genus Flaveria; species Flaveria trinervia. Next base: position 48,308,973 of record CM046449.1, read on the forward strand.
ATATAGTACTGATTCTGTTAAAACGATTGATAAAGTTACAACTACTGATGTAGTTATAACTACTGATGTCAGTAAAAATAGATAAGTACTGATGTCCTATGAAACAACTGAAAACAACAAAAAGGCTGATGAGTAAGTGTTGAGGACAGTATGAAACAGCTGAAAGGCTATGAATTGACGAAAACTACTGATGAGAACTTTCTCTTCAGTTGTTTCTACAACTGTTGTTCATCCTAAACAACTGATGACAAAACCATGTCTTCAGTAGTTTCACAACTACTGATGACTAACACCAAGCCATCAGCTATTTACAACAACTGATGACCAAACCATGTCTTCAGTAGTTTCACAACAACTGATGACTAACACCAAGTCATCAGCTGTTTACAACAACTGATTACCAAACCAAGGTTTTCAGTAGTTTTACAACTACTGATGACTAAAACCAAGTCTTCAGTTGTTTTCAAACATCTGAAGTCAAAACCATGGTTTTCAGTAGTTTTATAACTGTTGATGCCTAAAACCAAGACTTCAGTTGTTTCAACTTCTGAAAGGGTAATACCATGTCATCAGTCGTTTACAACTACTGATGACTAACACCAAACCCTTCAGTCGTTTTCTAACCTTACCCTATAAATACCCAATACCTAATCCTTCAGCACTTCATCCTCTCCAAACCTAACGTTCAAATCTCCAAAACTTCTCTCTCATTAATGGCGACCATGCAGCTCAAACGTCGACATAACTGTGTTGCCTACCTCACAAAATCACCCTTCTGGACAAAGTTCGATAACGCCATTGATCTAATGGTCCAATCTCCCGACCAAACGGCCTTCCTTCTAAATCCCACCATTCATGCCGAATCCTTACACCAGTTTTGGACGAACGTCACCCTTATAACTGGGGAGAACAACACCGACTCTCTCCAGTCGTTCGTCAACAACCATCAAGTGGTCATCACTCCGGAAATCATTAGCCAAACCCTAAATTTGGATGATGCCACTTTCCCCGCTGGGTATCCAGAGGGCACAACTGATTTATCCTTTGCCCACCATGGATATCAGGGAAACCTCAATACCTCTACCATCCTAAAGAAGCATTTCCATGATGCCGAACGTCTTATCTTTCACATGATTAATGTTTGATTAGCTCCTAAGACATCCTCTTGGGATCAAATGTCTACCAGGTGGCAGCAGGTATTATTCTCTATCCTTGAGCAACAAGACTTAAACTTTTTTGAAATTATTTTTCTTGAACATAAGGATATGGCCCCAAAACGTATTTCTAATCGGTGGATATTATATCCTCGGTTCATTATGGCCATCATAGAGAATCAGCTGCAAGCTGAGGGACTTGTTGGCCTTGGAGTCCCTACAATGGTTGTATTGCCTGAAGTATACTCCAGGCACAACTCTGACCAAACACTGAAACAGGCTGCCAAGCTGCGAAAACCCACGCAGTTAGAACCCACAGCCACCACCTCCAGAACCAGAGTCCCCACCAAACCCAAATCCAAAAAGCCAAAAAAGGCTACTCAGGGAGATGAGTCCCCTGAGGATGCCCTGTACCACAAACACAGGAACCACATACTGGTATTAACCCCCCAGTTGTGTCAAAGACTCAACCTGCCAAAGCCACACAGGTATCCTCTCAACAGGATCCTGTTGCAACTAATATTGGGGAACCCACACTGCTGGAACCTATCTCACTTGAGAGGGTTACTATTGAAGCGCACCATTCACCCCGGTGCAATCTGCTTCTACCCAATCACCACATGCAACCGCCCCCCAAAGTCCTACATTAATTGTTGCACAAGTGCTGAGTCAGTTGCACTCCTCACCCCCTCCCCAGATACCAATTACAACTGGGAATACCTCTACCATTGAGGGGGAGGACCAACGTGCATCTGATAACCCACAACATAGGGGTTACAATGTTCCATCTTCTAGTGTAGAAAAGGAGTTTGGAACTTCTGGTGAGGTGCCACTTATCCTGCTTCAGCATATGATCAGGATGTAGTTAGTACCATCACTAAGACCTTACCAGAGGCAACTTCTGATGAAGGACATAGTCCTGAGGCAGGAAGTCCCCTGTTCCAAGACAAGGGGCACATGCTACAACTGATCTACACTCAGTGCATGTTCATCCTGATTATATCAGGAGGTCAGGTGATTCAGTAACTACTGATGATGACCTGGGCTTCTTTTACGATGTGTTAGCCCAAAACACCATCTTGGAAGAGGAGGTGAGCAGACTCAAAGAGCTGCTTGCCAAAACTTCTGAGGATCAAAGACCATCTGCCTCTCAAACCCCACAGATGGCACCTTCATCTGAAGGTCTCCCAAACACAGAGCCACTACCAAATACTCAGCCACCGCCTCTGCTTCTATCACTATTTCTCAGGAACAGAACCCCCCTGAGCAAATAGCCGCTATCTTCCAAAATTCCCTACCTCTCATCACACCTATAATCACTGATATAGTGATGAAAACCATTGATGAGAGGCTTTCCTCAGTAATACAACCCTTGATCGAGGAAGTTGTGGGCAAAAAGCTTTCTGACAATCAAACCCTTGCAACCAATGCCACCAAAAAGGGGGAGATTCAGTCAGTGAAAGCAAAAGAGGAGTGTAGAGAGGAAAGAGAAAGAGAAAGAAACAGAAGTGACAGAAGTGGAAAAAGAGAAGGAGTTGGTTGTGGAGACTGAAAAAGAGAAGGAGAAGGAAGCTGACATGGAGAAATCAAAGAAAACAAAGAATGAAAAGGAGACTGCCTTGGAGCTGATAGTAAAAGAGGCTGATGTCGAACACAGCAGATCAATGGATAACATCATTGATCAGTTGTTTAGGCAAGGCCATGACACTGACAAACTCTACTCTGAGATCAGAAGATTAGAGATTGAAGAAATCCAAAATAGATGGGCAAGCTATGATGTGTTAGAAAGAGAAAGGCTAGAGATCATGATCAGGTTTATAGCAAAATATCTTGGAAGATCAATGATCGAAATCAAGGCTTGGTCCAGGGACAGCATCTTGGCAATAACCACCAAGATCTGTTCGTTTGAAGTATACACTAAAGGATTAGTTATTGAAGCTTTGAATGAACTTGGTGCTGGGAGCAGGACTGAACTAGCCAAGCAATCTAAAGCCACACTCACCTCCAAAATGCTAGAACAGCCTGTCAACATTCCCACACCAAAACCACCAAAACAACAACTCACCAAACCAACTCCCTTACCCCCAAAACCAATAGCCGATGATGTACCCCAGAAGAAGAAGAGAAGGGTATTGAGGCTAGAAGATGATGAAGAAGATGATGATGAAGATGAAGATAGGCTGCCACTCTCAGCTGTTATACAGTTGCCGAAGGCCACAAGTCACTCTCCAACAATTACTCCTGAAACTCAAAGACAAATTGTGAAAGTGAAGCTAGAAGAAGAAGAGCTTCACAAACAACACGATGAGGAATTGTTGAGGAGGGTTGACAAAGCATATGCAGCCACATCTTCTATCATCAACATGAAGAAGCATGCACTCAGATTATACACTCTTAAGCATACATTTCAATATCAAAAGGAGAGAGTGAGGATTTGGCCTGTTCCCAGGGTGTCTCATAGGATTCACAAGAAAAACATTCCACAGAGATACATTGGCCAGGTGAAAAAGATTGTAGATGAAATGATCTCACTGGTCTTTGTAGTATCACCCTAGGAAATCCTAGAGGACTTCAAGAAAGCTTATAAAGCTAACCAACCCCACAGAAGATGCTGGAAAATAAAATGGTGAAAAAGGGGTTAGTATATAAGAGGCTTGAAGAAGTCAGAAAGAATGAGCTCCAGTTGTTCCTAGAGGGTAATCACCCTGATGACTTTGCTTATAGAATAATAACAACTGTGGAGCTAAAGAATGGGAAACAGGTCAAATACCTATCTGAGTACTATGGGCCTGAATCATTATTTGAAGGAGTGCTGAAGAGCTGACCATGGAGGAACAAATTACCTTCCTTGAGGCCTACAAAAGAGAGTCATACAGACTCATAGTGGGGAAGTAGATCTCATGGATGGGGTAACAACTCTGTGTCCAGTTCCCAAGACAGAGTTCCCATTCATACTTTGCCAAACAGATCACTGAGACTTCTTCCCAGGCCTGTGCTTACAAGGGTCACTTCTGAGCTGATCTAGAAGACAAAAAGACCAATCCTTCTACCATAATAAGTGGGACATCTTCAATAAGTTTAGAGGTTTTGGCTGCATTGGTTCAGGGGGAGTTTGTGGACCAAAAGAACCAATGAGCCTGATCAAAAAACCTCTAAGTCCTACAGACATCACAACAACTGCTGAAGACTTGATCAGCTGTTGTAACAAAGTCTGAAGATCAACAGCTGAAGACTAAAGTACTGAAGACTTCAAAAGCTGAAGACCAAAGTCTGAAGATCAATAGCTAAAGACTAAAGTACTGAAGACTTCAACAGCTGAAGACCAAAGTCTGAAGATCAACAGCTGAAGACTAAAGTACTGAAGACTTCAACAGCTGAAGACTAAAGTACTGAAGACTTCAACAGCTGAAGACCAAAGTCTGAAGATCAACAACTGAAGACTAAAGTACTGAAGACTTCAACCGCTGCAGACCAAAGTCTGAAGATCAACAGCTGAAGACTAAAGTATGAAGACTTCAACAACTGAAGACTAAAGTACTGAAGACTTCAACAGCTGAAGACCAAAGTCTGAAGATCACAGCTGAAGAACAAAGTACTGAAGATCACAGCTGAAGTACAAAGACTGAAGACATCAGCTGATGACAACAGCTGAAGTTCAAGTACAAGTACTGAAGCCTTCAGAGTTTGTTACAACAGCTGAAGAAGCATTCTTCAGTTGTTGTGATGGTTTCCTTTCAGTAGTTTTCTTTTGTTTCAGTATTTGTAAAATGACTGAAGAGCATGTTCTTCAGTCGTTGTAGTTTCAGTAGTTTCTTTTAAGTAGTTGTAGTGATAGTTAACACTTAGCATTTTTGTAAGAAGATGTCAGATGTTTGACATATTCAGTAGTTGTGTTAACTATCAGTAGTTTGAATAAATTCTGTTAGATGTCACTATCAAGTGACATCAGCAGACATCACATCTCTTATATAAGAGGTGTTGACCTAATTGTATGTGTGACATTCTGTTACCACGAAAGCGAATATGGAATGAAATATATTTTGCAGAAGTCTCTCTGTCTATAACCGTTTGTTCTTACCTTGAATATCTTTTGTGTTCTTGTGAATTGGCTAATTCATTGTTTGTTTTCCGCTGCTATACTCTCAAATCAATCAAACGTAGATCACTGATCCTAACAATGTTGAAGAAGGAGGCTTTGACTGGAGCTTTCAGGTGGAAGATACATCTCCAAACCAATCACTAATGGCTGATCGTGATGAAGCTAAGGTATTGGATCATCTCTGTACTCCTGAATGCATTGCTAAAGTCAACAGATACAGGTCATACAACGTAGAAATGAGATCTGATCTTGAGTCCTTAATATCCTAAAAGGTGATTTTAGAAAGGCTGAAAATGACTATAAACTAAAGATAGAGGACTTAGAGAAAACTATTTCAGTTCTAAACATGAGCACACCAACTATAGGACTTAGATCAAGGATCTCGTAACTAAGTTGACTGAATGCCAAGCTGAGTTTCTGATAAGCAAAGCCAGGGTAGAATAATGTGTTCTTGAAGAAGAGACCTTCAAGAACATGATATCCTCATCCCTGCATGCCAAGGTGTGTTATCAAAATAACCAGGGATTGGGTTCTAGTGAGATAGCTCCTCCACACACAATCTTGTCTGTAAGATCACCTAGGTGTGGAAGTTGTGAAGATGACATTCCTCTCATAGACCCCTTGAGTGAAGAAGATGAAGAAGTGATAGTGAAGAATTCCTCTGAGAAGAGTGAAGAGGAGGATTCTAAGAAGGGTCACTATCCTTCTGAGGAGAACAAGAAGACTGCGATGAGCAAGTCTATGAGGAAGAACTTGATTAGAAAAAAATAAGAGAAAAGCTTGGAAGACTGAAGAGATCAAGGGAACTTTTGACTCTAAGTAGAAACAGGTTTTTATCTCTGTAGGGTATGAAGTGGTTAAGACTGAAAACATCAACCTAAACTCCTCTACAAAGAGTTCTGGTTCAAGTTCAAATCATCTTAGCACTACGATGAAGGATGATCTGCTGTGTACCACTGCTACACAGCCTGGACCATCCAACTCCAAGATCACTTCTCAGCCCAAAGGATTGTCTTATCATCTTCAAAGATAATGGTAGAGAAGGGATGTGATCAAAATCAGCCTTGTTCACAAAAAAGCTCTTAGGAAGAAAAAAGTGGAATGTTTCATGTGTGAAAGTACTTCTCATTTTGCTAAGGATTGTCCATACAATCCAAGAGGTACTCTTCACGTGACCATGAAAGAGACTTCCAAGAGCTCCAAGAAGAGTTCAGCTTTGGACGGAAAATATGTTTCTTTTGAAAGCTCCAAAATGAACAAGAAGGCAAGTGGAAAATTGCTTTCGGAATAAAATTTGGTCTCGGAAGAAAGGAATTCTTCCGAAGCACTGAAGTCTGCTGCAGTGTTTGCAGGATCTTCCAAAGGTCCATCATCAAAACTTCCGAAGTCTCAAAAGCTTCTGAAGTGTTGAAGGTCAGGTCAAAACTTCCAAAGGTGATGTGGATGTCAAAGAAAGACCAAGTGTGTGAATGTTCTCCATCAACAACAACACAAGATCCTCAAAGCACAACTATAGGATCTATTACTATAACATTACCTTTTACTTCTTTTAATGAGCCCATGACTAATAAGGCTTAGGTTTCCAAATGTAACTAATTATTTGCTTTGTGCAGGAGTAGCTCAAGACAAACATGAATGTCTGGATCATGATAGTGGCTGTTCGAGGCACATGATAGGCAATAGGTCACTACTCTAGAACTTTGAAAGAATTAATGGAGGGCTAGTTGCTTTTGGAGGAGATGAAGGAGGTTACATTTCTGGAAGGGGCGATGTCATAAATGGTAAGTTCGGCATTGAGAAGGTAAACTATGTCAAGGAGCTTGGGTACAATCTTCTGAGTGTATCCTAATTTCATGATCAAAATCATAACATGCTCTTTACTAAGCATGAGTGCACTGTTTTGAAGCCTAGGGTGGTCATTCCTCATGAGCATATTCTTCTCAGATGTAAGGCCCCATTCCTGGGACGCTTACAGTTGGCCAATCATCGCACATAAAACATATAATTTACATTAACTTGACAAAAACATTGCAGCGGAAACATTTAAACACCCATTTCATTGCATTACAAAAGCTTTTGCAAAATAATACATTGTTATCAAATTACAAAATACATGTTGGATTACAACACAAAAGTATTATAAAAATAGATGCCATCCAAAACGAGCCAAGTAGCCACCCCGTGCCATTCTCGGCAACCTTTACCTTCAATTGGATACACATAAAAGTCAATGTTGCTGAGTTAGTTCTAGTTTTATAAAATGAGATACTTTTACTTCCAATTCAAAACTTTCTTTACCTTCTTACGCGATCAAGCATCATACGTACACATAGGTAATAACATGATTATCTTAGATCATCGTTCGTTATCTTCCTTACCGTTCATTACGCACGTTCATCGTTACTTCTCTACATTCCATACTAAAACCATGAACTTACCCCACCGTCATGCATAAAGCGGTACTGGGCTGAGGTCTATCATAGACCCCCATACATTGTGCATGTTGGCCTGACCAAGTACTAGGGTAAATTCAGGTGTACCATTGTCTTGTGCTATACCCCACCATCACGCATAAAGCAGTATTGGGCCGTGGTCTATCATAGACCCCTATACATTGTGCCCGATGGCCTGACCATAGTACTAGGGTAAGCGACAAAGGTTCTATACAAGTGGTCAGCACTAAGAAGAAGGCTGATCTGCTATGTACCACTGCTACACAGCCTGGACCATCCAACTCCCAGAATAGTTCTCAGCCCAAAAGGACTGTCTCATCATCTTCAAAGATGATGGTGGAGAAGGGTTGTGATAAAAATCAGTCTTGTTCTAAAAAAAGGCTCTTAGGAAGAAAAAGGTAGAATGTGTCATGTGTGAAAGTACTTCTCATCTTGCTAAGGATTGTCCATATAATCCAAGAGGTACTCTTCACATGACCATGAAAGAGACTTCCAAGAGCTCCAAGAAGATTTCAGCTTGGAAGGAATATTTTTTTTCCTTCGAAAGCTCCAAAATGAACAAGAAGGCAAGTGGAAAATTGCTTTTGGAAGAAAATTTGGTCTCAGAAGAAAGGATTCTTCCGAACGACTGAAGTCTGCTGCAGTGTTTGCAGGATCTTCTGAAGTTCCAGTCATCAAAACTTTCAAAGTCTCAAAAGCTTTCAAAGTTTTGAAGGTCAGGTCCAAACTTCCAAAGGTGGTGTGGAAGTCAAAGAAAGACCAAGTGAATGAATGTTCTCCATCAACAACAGCACAAGATCCTCAAAGCACAACTATAGGATCTATTACTGTAACATTACCTTCTACTTCTTTTAATGACCTAAGACCAATAAGCTTGGGTTTCCAAATATAACTAATCATGTTCTTTGTGCAGGAATAGCTCAAGACAACATGAATGTCTGGATTATTGATAGTGGTGTTCCAGGAACTTGACAGGCAATAGGTCACTACTCTAGAACTTTGAAAGAATTAATGGAAGGCCAGCTGCTTTTGGAGGAGATGAAGGTGGTTACATTTCTACAAGGGGCAATGTCACAAATAGTAAGCTCAACATTTAGAAGGTAAACTTTGTCAAGAAGCTTGGGTACAATCTTCTGAGTGTATCCCAATTTTGTGATCAGAATCAGAACATGCTCTTTACTGAGCATGAGTGCATTGTTCTCAAGCCCGGGGTGGTCATTCCTCATGTGCATATTCTGCTTAGAGCCCCTAGGAAAGGGAGCATGTACAAGATGGATTTGCAAGAGACACTCCCTCTGGAGAAGTCTCATGCTTTCTATCTAAAGCCAATAGTGATGAGTCTTTCCTATGGCATAAAAGAACATGCAATATAAACTTTAAGAACATGAATAAACTAATTAAGAATGATTTGTAACTGGAATGCCAAAGAAAGAGTTTACAAGTGATGATCATTGTGTTGCATGCTTGGAAGGGAAGCAACATAAGGTATCTCATAAGCCTAAGGAAAGAAACTCCATCACTACACCCCTACACATGTTAAATATGGATCTCTTTGGCCCCACCAGGGTAATGAGTCTAGGAAGGACTTCTTATTGTTTGGTGATCATAGATGATTTTACAAGATTCACTCAGGTTTTCTTCCTTAGAACTAAGGATGAGACCTTGAGATTCTAAATAATTTCATCTTAAAGATTGAGAATCAATGTGATCACAAGGTCAAAACCATAAGATGTGATCAGGGAATTGAACTGAAAAGGGTAATACAAGACAATATAGTGCTCCTAAGACTCCTCAGCAAAATGGTGTTGCTGAGAGGAGAAATAGGACACTGATGAAGTTGCAAGGACCAAGTTGTCCGACTCTAAGCTACCTATCACCTTCTGGGCAGAGGCAGTCAACACTGCCTGCTATGTGCTGAATAGAGTTTTAGTGCTTAAGACTCATGGCAAGACTCCTTATGAACTTTGGCATAAGAGGAAACATTTCATTGGTTTTCTCAGGTTATTTTGATGTCCTTGCACCATCTTGATTACCAAAGATCAAATTGCCAAATTTGCTGATAAATCAGATGATGGACACTTCTTGGGTACTCTTCAAACAAAGGCTTATAGAATATACAATCTTAGAACTAGAATTGTTGAGGAGTCAGCAAATGTGACTTTCAATGAACACACACCCAATGTGGCTGTTTTGGTCCTGATTAGCTATTTGATCTTGATTTAGTTACCAACTATTTTAACAAATCTTATGAGAATATTTCAGGATCTACAGATATCTTACCCATAGGTGATCCTGACCCAAGATTTGAGCTAAGAAGACCTTCAAGTTACACATGTTCAGCTCCAGTTGTAACTACTTCTGCAAATGAAGTCTCTATCAGCACTACAATGACAAATTTAGCTAATCCATCTAAGATGCCTTCAAATTCAAGCTCAGAGGCTCTACAACCAGATAAAGAAGCTTCAAATGCAAAAGACAACAAAGGTGGTGATAGTGATCAAGAATTTCTTGATGTTGATAACCACTCCATAGATGAAAACATCAATGATGTCACACACTCATTGGATCATGTTTCTCTTGATAAGTGTGCTGATGTAGTAGGAGAAGCATCAATGTCAGATCTAAATTTTTCTAATTTAGATTTGACACAACAACTTTTTGTGATCCCTCAACTAAGGATTCACAAGTCTCACCCCACCAGAAACATCATTGGTGATGTTGACAAAGGGGTAAGAACAAGAGGACAAACCCATGAAGCAAATGTTTGTCTTCACTCTTATTTCTTGTCCCAGATTTAGCCACAGAAATTGATAAGGCTTTGAAGGATGGAAGTTAGGTTGAAGCTATGCAAGAGAAGCTACTTCAAATCAAAAGGTAGAAAGTTTGGAACCTTTGTGCTCTTCCTCATGGGAAGACTACTATAGGAACCAAATGGGTGTTTAGGAATAAGAAAGATGGTAGAGGCATTGTCATCAAAAACAAAGCTAGACTAGTTGTTCACGGATACACACAAGAAGAAGGAATTGACTACCCTGATGTCTTTGCTCTTGTAGCAAGACTAGAAGCTGTTAAGATATTTTTGTCATTTGCTGCATCCAAGAACTTCAAGGTCCATCAACTTGATATCAAGTGTGCTTTTCTATATGGGGTGATTGATGAAGAGGTGTATGTCAAATAACCACCTGGTTTTGCAAATCCTCATCATCCTGAATATGTCGGCAAGCTTGAAAAAGCTCTTTATGGGCTGTATCAGGCACCAAGGAAGTAGTATGAGACTCTATCTTAGTATCTCTACAAGCATGGATACAGAAGGGGTACTATAGATGGAACTCTCTTTATCAAAAGACAAGAAAATGACTTAATGCTAATTCAGTGTATGTAGATGACATCATCTGTGCTTCAACTAATCCAAAGCTCTACAAAGACTTTGAAAAGCTGATGAAGGACAGATTTGAAATGAGTGCCATGGGGGAACTCAATTTCTTTCTAGGAATTAAAGTGAAGCAAGTTAAAGATGGCATATTTATTAGTCAGTCTAAGTATGTTCAAGACATACTCAAGAAATTAAACATGACTGATATTAAGATTTCTAAGACACCCATAGCAAGAAACCAGTCCCTTAGGCCTGACCTGGAAGGGAAGTGTGTAGATGAACATCTCTACAGGGCTATGATTGGGTCTCTTATGTATCTCACAGCTAACAGGCCTAATATCATGTTTGCCATATGTATTTGTGCAAGATATCAACCTAACCCCAAGATCTCTCACCTCATCACTATAAAAGGATTATAAGATACCTAAAAGGTGCTTCAACACTTGGTCTTTGGTATCCTAAGAATTCTGACTTCAATCTGTATGCTTATATAGATAGTGATTATGGTGGTTGCAACATGAATGCAAAGTCTACATCTGGGGGATGCCAGTTTCTTGGTGGAAGGGTTGTCTCATGCCAATGCAAGAAACAATCCTCTGTCTTTGCATCAACTACTGAAGTTGAATACATTGATGTCCCAAGCTGCTGTGCTCAAGTGCTTTGGATTCAGAATCAGATGCTTGACTATGGATTAAACTTCAAAGAGACTCCCATTCACATAAACAACAATAGTGCTATATCTATTACAGAAAATCGTATGCAGCACTCAGGACAAAACACATCAATATCAGATATCATTTAATTAGAGATAACTTTGAAAAAAGGATTAATTAATCTAGTCAAGTTAACACAATAAACAAAATGCTGATTTGTTTACAAAAGCTTTTGATGAACAGATATTTAAGTATCTTATATAAGCTATTAGGATGATTAACTTTGAGTAAGTTTTTCTGAAAACTAGTTCATATTATTTCGTAAAATCTTTGTGTCCTAAGTTGTCTAGTTCATCACCTTCATAAGCTCTTGTTTTCTCTGGATAAAAACTTTCTGAAGAATTTACTTAGAATTTTGAAAAATTTTGATCCTTCGGAAGATATGCTTTTATCTTCGAAAGAAATTCATTCCTTCAAAACAAATAACCGTCTAAGTAATTTTCTTCAAAAGAAACTTTTGAAATATCTTCCGAAGCTTAACCTTGTCTTAGGCACTTATATGTTTTAAAGGACCATTTTATTCTGAAGCAAATTAACTCTCAAAAGCATTCTTCTTCTAAACAAAACATCCCAGTTTTAATTCTCTTTCGAAGCAAAAACTTTCAAAACTCTTAGAAAATTCTCCCGAAGTCATTTTGGCTTCGGAAGCTTTTTCATTTAAACTTTCGAAGACAATTTACCTTCAGAAGCTTTTTGACTTCCTAGAAAACTACTTTTTGAGCAAAAGTAAACTACTTTTTTAGAGGTGGGACCGACATCCGAATTTCAAAGTTTATCCATTTTCATTAACTTTGTCTTAAATTCTTTTCACATATAAACCCAACGGTTCCCCCTCTTTCTATCATCATCATCATCATCTTTCCTCCAAACCTAAAATCCCAAATTTCTTTCTGAAACCACCTTTGTTCATTCTTCCTTCATCCGTAAGCTTTCTCACAATGGATAACCTTAACCAAATGACCATGATTTCTCCATGCAGTTACACAGGCAACATAACCAAGTTGCTCTGCTAAACTTTGAGAAAGATCCACATTACTCAGAGGTTTGTCGTTTCTGGCTTTATCAAACTACTTCACCTCCCTTACCATTGATCCTACTCTATATGAGGATAATCTGCTTTATTTTTGGAAGACATGCCAAGAGGTCATTATGGTTGGGGAGAAGGCATTGTCTGCCATAGTGCAGGGGAGAACAATCTTCATCACTCCGGCCATCATCAACAATCACCTTCAGCTGGATGATGAAGAAGGTGAGGTCTTCTTTCCAAAGGAAGCTGTTAACCACTCCTTTAAGCAAATAGGCTATGAGGGAGATTTCTTTGTAAAGACCTTCAGGAAAGGGAAGGTCTTCTCCAAGTGGAAATACATATTCCATGTGGTTATCCATAGCTTGTCCAACAAGCATGGAGGATAAGACCAGATTTCTAAGCATCTCTCCTTCATAGTGCATAGAATGGTTCAAGGGGTCAAATTCAGGTATTCTTAATGTGTTTATACTAATTTACTTGCAAACTTAGACTCCTTAGAATACTACATGTTCCCTACATATGTTCAATACATTCTTAACTGTGAACTGGGCTCACAGTTAAGGGGAACAGGTAATATTCTTAAACTGGGACATATGAAGCCCAATATCTTTAAATTTTGAGGAAGCCAACTATTGGCTTCTCAGGGGTAGAAACAGCCCTTGTCCCAAAATGTTAGAGCTCATTGCTTAATGTGACAACCTACCAAGACCAGCTAGTGTTGAAACCACACCTTATACAACTTAACCACCTCAACAGCCACAAATCATCCTCACCTACCAAAGAAAATCCAAACGAACCCCTGCTCAAACAATTGAGTCTGTGCAGGCCCTTATATACTCACCTATTTTGGAGGAAGTGGATACTAGAGCTCCCACTTCCCCTATGGAGCAAACCACCCCCATTACTTCAAAGATCTGTGCTGAGGTTCCTCATGCTTAGCCTGATAAGCTTACTAGCCCAACTGCCTTAAGCCTTCACTCTGAGTCTCAACACTCAAGTGAACAACCTTCAAGGGACAGCTACTATCCCCAGCCTTTAGATTTAAACAAACCCATTCCTAACCTTGACTTCTATACTAACAAAGATTTAGGTTTCAGTGAGTACCATGATTCTCTCTTCTTTTCCACTACTCTGATTGCTCCTGAGTCTCCTCCGTATGCCCACATAAGTCACCCATTACTAAGGTGGATACTTCTTAACCTGCTCAAGATATCCATATGGAAGTGGCTCTCACTTCTGTAAGTGATTCCATCATTAAGACCTCAACCATGGCAACACAGCCCATTGACCCCTCAACTGAGGCTGATAGTGAGTAGAGGAAATCCAACAGCCAAGAACTTGAAGCTGGTGGTGAGAGAGGACTTTGGCCTAATCATCTCATCCCCTAATGATTCTTTTAATGAAGATGTGGGGAATCTGAGCCTAAAGGTGCAACAATTATCACAAACATGCACCTATTTAGTCTCCAAGGTCAGTGATCTTGAATCTCAAGTGACTACCTTGCAAAACAAGGTCAACGAACAGCAAGTTGAAATTCTTATCTCAAGGAACACTTAGCTGGGAGACCTTTAAGAAGAGCTCAACCAACAACACAAGAACCTATGAGTGTGATTGACCTAACTCCTAGCTCACCTATGCAAGAGGGTGATGCTACCAAAAAGGGGGAGAAAGTCATTACAGTTATAGAACCTAGGAGTTCTTCAGGGAGTATGGACATTGAGGACTCACCACTCTCACTTGAAATTATGCTTACTTAGCAACTTCCTTAAGTTCATATTGATGTGGACTCCATAGACTCCTACATTTACATTCTGTTTGAGGAAGGCATACCAAGGGAAATGTCATCTCCACCAACTTCAAATCACATTATTGGGTGGATGTATGATGAGAAAAGAAGAGCCCTCATTATTCAAAGAGTTCAAGGGTTACAAGAAGTCTTCAACTTTGGACCTTGAACTTCTATGAAAGTCTTGATCTTGTCGCCATGCCACTTATCAACCAAGGCCAATCTAGATAAGTTGGCTCAAAGAATTCAAGATAGAATCACTGCAGAGTTCAGTTTCAGAAGGAGACTAAGACAATCAGGCAATATCATTGCTCAACTAGATGTTGAGGAAGACCCTAAGATTAGCTTCACAGGGGAAATCTTGACTGAAGGCCAAGTGGTAGAACTTGAGAACCCTGTCTCACCATCATTAATGCTACAGAGGTTCATTCATTTTATGAGACACCTGTTGGTGAAAGTGCATCTCAACCTCTCTCTAGCCAGAGCTTGGAGGCTATACCAAGCAATAATGGCCAAAGCTCTCTCCACCTTGATTCACAAAGGTCTGTGAGTGACAAAGGAAAATAAAAATTCCTTTTGAGGAGATTGAGGAGGAGGATAGAGAGAGGAAAAGGAAGCTAAGGGGAGAAGGTTCCTCTACTGGGTCAGCAAGACTCATGGAAGCTGCTATTAGGACTGCCCCAGGCCAAACACTCAGGATGATGAGTTGAGGGTAGTCAGGATCAACTACTTGCATACCAGGAACTATGACATTGATAATATCATTTCTCTCCCTTTAGATTAACTAAATGAACTGGTTGACATGGAATTGTCAAAGGAAAGAAAGGAGGCAGAGGATGCAGAGCTACTTACTCAAATCAAAGAAGAAAGAAGAAAGAAAAGACTGTACAAGCATGTGCCTACTCTCTCCCCAGTTCAAGAAACTCTTGTACAAGAGAATGTGGTTCCATAAGAACCTCAGGTATACAAAGAAGAAGATAGGATCAAAATGATCAACTACCTGAGTGCCACAGGTCTCTATCAGGCTGCTGCACTTCTTCCCTTATCCTATGACTACATTGAGTTTGAGTACCTTAAACAACTTGAACTTGAGATAGTCAAAGAAAGAAAGATCACCAAAAGGAAGCTAAGGGAAGAGGCTGCAAAGTCAAGAGCCATCATCCAGAAAAAGTATGAAGAAGTCTGCTGATATGCAGAGGATGATGAGCTTCTTGAAGCTATATGGATTCTCCAGAAGGAGACTTGGCCTTATATCTTTGTCCACTATGGATGAGCATATTATGGTAATCAAGCAGAAGACTAAGAGTGGAGAACTGAAGGACTTACACTCCCCTCCAAGTCAAACTCCAGCTCAAGAGTGGAGAGCTGATGGACTTACACTCCCCTCCTAAACCTCCTGCTGAGACTCATCAAACTTCATCTTCTAATCCACAATAAGGTCAAACTCCCTCTCCTTCTGAACCTATGAAGGAGGAAGACCCACCTAAGAACGACAAAGAAGATCAATCAGGTGCTGCAGGTAGTCTTCTCAGTTAAAAGGATCAAAAAGGAGAAAAATGATGGCTTCAAGACCAAAGCCAAAGAAGAAGAAGGAAGAAGCATCCTTCTCCAAACCTCAGGATGAGTCAGAACATCATGAGGATATGCAACTAGAGGATGCTCCATCATCTCCTATATAAACAACTCATCAAGCATCAATAAGACCCATCTTGTCCTGAACATACACTACTAATCCATAAAAATGCATATCATCAGAGATCAAGGTACTGAGAATGTCTACACATGGAAAGACATGTTCAATTTGCCTCTGCATGATCTCTTTGACATGAGAAGACAGTTTGAGAGTGATCCTGATCATCTCATGAAAAAAGGATGGTTATCATCATGATAAGGACTGTTGATATCTGAAGTCTTCAAAGTGTTTTGCTAGCATCAGCCTAGGGGGAGTTTGTAAGGATTAAATGTAAATGCTGATGCAACCCAAACATCCAAAGTCTCTACTACATGCATTCACAAGTATACTGAAGTAGAATGCTTCGGAAGTTTCACACCAGCAATAGAAAATATTCTAAGTGTGAAATATTCCAAAGCCAAGACCAATATCTTCCTAAGCCAAAGTTGAAGTCTTTCGAAGCTTCAAAGACGAAGTCTTCCGAAGCCAACACTAGAAGACGGATTTCTTCCAAAGACTTTTAGAATACATGCTTTACCTGATGTACCTTTTACCATAAAGCTAGACCTCTTTCCGCTGTAGCTCTAATGAGACACCAACTTTACATATGTTGGTGAAAGGTCCATGCTTTTTGTAATTGTACATTGAGGTCTTGAGTCTGTAACTTTCTACTTTATGTACTTTATTCTTTTTGTATATATTAGGATGTGAGCTATGCATGTCATAGTCACTAGTCAAAAGACAATCTGCCTTTTGACTCTACATTTGATGTTGTAGTTGTCTAGTCAATTGTATTTAGCTGGCCTTCAAAGTATGGCTGGCTGTAAGATGTAGTATATGTACCTCAAGTACTTGTAACTTTCAAGTATGCTTTGTAACATTTGTAATAGAAATTAAGAAAGCAATATACTGCAATCTTGAAACCAACACCTTTTGTGTTTTGGTATCTGTTCTGTGTAATTTTTACTTGTGTTCTTAGTATCATTACAAAGGTTATACAATTCTCTATTGATCTGTTAAGTGTTTTTAGCAACTCTCCTCATTGTGTTGTTGTGTTGTAAGTGCATACCGTTCACTGGTCATGCATATATGTATTAAAATTTCTTGTGGACAGTCTTTATGGTTGTTTGAATGAGCCATTATTAATTATTTATTGATGAATCATTATGGGTTTTATATGATGTATTAGAATTGTTTGTTTGTCTCATTAATGTTTGTTTGTGTTCATTTGTGTTTGTCAATTATCTTCATTTGTATTCCTTTACGTTCATGAACTTTTTTTAGCTTCTTAATGAATAAACATGAACATTTTATTTATTTAATAACAAACATGAACAAAAAATTGTGTTTGATAATATGGTTTGTTGGTGTCGTTTTCATGTTCAGTTAAGTTAAAATGAATGACTACGAACATGCAGATCTTCATGTTCGTTCGATTTGTTCACAAGCCTAAGTTGAGATATTAATGATATGAGGTTATTACATACCATCTAATTCAGAAGTTGAATAAGATTTCCAAAATTATCATCAAAATTTATAAATATATATTATATGATTAGTTTAAAAACAAACTTATAATTATCTTTAATATTACAATTATTTATATATAAAAAAATTAAATTTATTATTATTTAATTGCATTGTAAAATCTAGTAATTAATAATAGTCATGATCAATAAAAGAATGATAATAGAAATGGTAAACACACATGCAAGTCAATATCAGTGCACAATTATGTAAATAAATGTTTCTTCTCTCACTAAACACAATTGTTTACAGTTTCTAAAATTCTAAACCCACAAGTAATACAAATTACAACGCTAAAGCAACTATTTATACTACAACTAAAGTTTCTCCTTAATCTTCAAGTTCTCGCAACTTGAAGTTCATGCATCATTGATGTTCTTGCATAGATTTTGATGTTTTTGAATAAGTCATTTTTGATTTACCAGCCTCTAGATTTGACCTCTAGACTCTTTCTCTATGCTCGGTGAATCATTACTATCAAAAGTCCACATTAGCACATTTTAGTGATCACCATAAGCATACATCTTCTTTTACATGGTTTTGGTTATCATCAATTTGAATTGAGGTTGCAACAAAATGAACACATTCATCTACTTCAATCGGGCATACATGGAGATTCATCAAATCTTCTTTTCTAAACTTGAGCAAGTCAATTGGATATACCACTCGAAATTTTTGCCCACACAATAAATTACAGGATGACCTGTCTCTTTTTAATAAACCTAATTCATCAACTTAGCCTTACTGTTTTATTGGAATAGGTGAATGTATCGACTCTCTCTTTATTATATTGGGATGTTGGTAAACTCTATGTCACACCCGCGCTTATAGCGGAAACACAAGGATATAACAGACGAGATATTCATAACACATTGTTAATTAATAAAGATACATTAAATGATGAAAAGTCAACGTGTCATGATGTCACCGAACACAAATGGAGACTTGTGTCATGGTTAGTCAATTCCATGACAAACATAGCCAAATAGTCCAAAGAAATTCAAATCCTAAGGTCGTCACTAAACTAGTATCCCTAGTTATCCTCAATGATTGTTACCTAAAAAATATGCTCAAAGGTCAACATATTGTTGGTGAGTTCTCAGGTTTAAATAGTAAATATAATTGATGCTATGTAATAGTTTTGTAGGACATAGTGTAAACCATTATAAGCAAGCAATACCACATGTAAACATGAGCATCGCAACTAAACCTATGACTTGGAACATATTCACCCTAGGGCCCGTTCCTGGCCACTATCAGTCCCAACTAGTATACTAATAAACAAGAGTGGCGGTGTTAGCCTAATAGTACTATCAATACCTGTCCGTGGGTTCCACACCAGAATTAAATAGTTGTGAATAAAAAACCACACATCAACTCATGCATGTACCATATATAGACTTACAAAACAGTAAACACATCTGTCCTAAAGATTAAATAAGTTCACAAAATAAAACGGTGAACATACTTTTCCCCCTAATTTTATAAATAATTGAAATGAAAACGGGGCCGCGAAACTCACCTCTAAATGTGTTGAAAATAAGTTAATAAAAGACTTCAAAGGATGAGAACAACGAACAAATCAAACACCTATAAGTAGTTATAACTAGATCTTTAGGCACGTTCAATGGGGAAAAGGTGTGTTCGGTCGGTTTTGGGTTTGACACGCGACACACACATAATATATATATAATTCATGCATCCCAACATACTATATTAGTAAAATAATAATATAATAATAATATAATAATAATAATAATAATAATATAATAATAATAATAATAATAATAATGATAATGATGATGGTAATAATAATAAGAATAACAATAACACAACCCACACACACATCCACGGTTAATATGAAAACACAACACATATTATTCATACACACATACACTCATACGCAAATACAAACACTTGACTCATGCACACGTACACGCCCATGAACACACTAACACCCACACATACACACACGGTTTAAACATACGCACACATATGCACACTTTATATATTTACATATATATATATACATATATATATACATATATTATATATATATATATATATACATATATATATATATACATATATATATATATATATATATATATATATATATATATATATATATATATTGAAGATCATATATAGGTTGGACTCACTTAGTTTTGATTGTTTAATTTACTTGTAATAGGACTCTTGATTTGTTGAATTTTGGTGGTTTTAGTTCAATATCTAGTTTCAATCAATTTTCATTGGATTATAAGGTGTTTTTGATATAGAAATTGATTGAATTCTGCTAGTTTTTGTTGAGGAAGATCTTATAATCATCAGATCTCAAATTCATTGAGCATTGGATGATTTCAGATTGATTTTTGGTTGAAAAAGGGTTTGGGATCGATCAGCGAAATTACAGTTCTTACAGCAAAACTGCCAACCTTCTTCCGGCGAAACTATGGGTTATATTGCTATTGAAATTGTTTTCTAGTGGTTCCGCGAAACTAGTCTTTTGAACGAAAGTTCCTCAGTGACAGTGAACGGTTAACAAGTGAAATTGCTGCTGAAATTGTTTTTAAACGAAAGTTCAAGCTTGTTTCGTGCGAATTTACCAGCGAAACTAAGCCTGTTGTGACTTTGGATTAGCGAAAGTGCTACCGAAATTGTTAGAGAAATTAGCTTCCACAGCAAAAGTATCTGCGAAAGTAGTTTTTGTGCAAAATTGTCTGCGAAGTTATCTTTTTCTGCGAAAGTATCAGCGAAATTATATTCTTTTCTGCCGAAACTAGAATGTCGAAGTTAACCACACACTTGTTGATCTTGAAAGTGTTGCACCCAATAGGCCTCCAAGACTCATAATGGTGACAATTTTGAAGATTGGAAGAGATGTCTCAAAGCCTTCTTCTTCTACACTGCTCATAACCAATGGGAATCGATTACTTTTGGTCTTCACATACCAACGGTTACTGTTGGTGATGTTGTCTCTCAAAACAATGACCCATCTTCCTATACTGAAAAGGATCTGAAATTGATCGATCGTGACCAAAAGGCTTTTGGTGCTCTAACTCTCTGTCTAGCACCAAATATTTACAACCGTTTTGTAGAGCATAAAAATGCTAAATCTTTCTACGATGCTCTATGTGAATTTTGTAATGGTAATGCAGATTTGGTAAAGGATAAGAGCATTCAGGCTGAGAAGGAATTCAATTCCTTTGTTGGATACAAGAATGACAGTCTAACAGATCTCACAAATCGTTTCTTAACTGTATCAAGCACCTTAAAGAAATATGATGAAAGGCTTTCCAACAGTGAACAAGTTAACAGGCTTCTTGATTCTCTTCCACCTCAGTGGAGTCTTCCGGTGAGGATGCTTAAACAAGAAAGAGGGTTCACAGACTACAAGCTGATGGATATTATCAATAAGTTGAAATCTTTTGACTTGGATATGAAGAGACGGGAATTTAACCAGACTATGATGCCCACATCTGGTTTTTCTCAAAATGCTGCTTTATTGTCATCCGCTACAAACTCCCAAATACAAAATTCAATTCAGGGAGGATTAATACAAGTATTTTGTTAGGTGGAAACGGTAGTATTGGAAGAGATCTAGGTAATTCTAAGGCCAATGTTGAAACTTCAATCCCATCATAAACAATGGCTCTTTTTGGAATGTTTTTTCAAAGCTATGAAGCACTGGTAGCTGGAGAATTGAAAGGGAAAGGAATGACTATGGAAGACATGTATCAGGTGGATCCTGATGATCTTGAAGAAACTGATATCCAATGGCCGATGGCTATGTTGACTCTTAGAGCTCGACGATTCATGGAAAGAACTGGACGAAAGAACTTTGGTGGTCAAACAACTAATTCAAAAACTGGGATTTGATAAGTCCAAATTAAGGTGCTTTAACTGTAAACAATTGGGACACTTCAAACGTGAATGTCCATTACAATTGTCACCAATCCTAGTATTTCTGGAGTCCCAAGACTAACAGCTGAGAAAGAGAAGGAAGATGTGAATCACAAAAAGGAGACCGCTTTGATTTCTAACTTTGATTGGAGTACTGAGGTTGAGGAAACTAAAACTGAGATAAATCATGCATTAGTTGCTGAGTTTGTTGAAAGGAGTGAGAAGGAAGATGGTAAAGATGGATTTGATTTTTTCAAGGAATTCAAAAGAGAAGATGTGTCATCTGTGAATGAGAAAGAATAAAAAGATGCTGGAATTGGGGAAGATAAAACTGCAAGTTTAAGTGAGAAAGGAAGTTCATGCACTGAGCAATGAAAGGATAATGATGATGATGCTGCTACTGTAGAGGAAAAGAAGTCAAGTACTCCAGTATGCCAATATGATAAAGCTTTTGCTGCTGAAAGGATGATAATGGGACTTCCATATGAGGTAATACAGGATATGTGCTCATCTACTTGTAAAATTAGATTATTTGGGATTTATAAAGCTAATCGTCTTTTAATTGATAATGAAAAGGATTTAAAGCGTATTAATGATGAACTTGAAATCAATGAATCAAAATATTTTGTTAAATAAATGAGGCTTTAAAAGAAAATGATCACTTAAAATGAATCGTTTTGGAAAGAAATGTCGAGATTAACACTTTGACTGAAAGGGTTGCCCTTGCTGAATTTGAAGCAAGCAAACTTTAGTCAAAGTTAGACAAATGGACTATATCAGGGATGAAACATGATGATCTATGTAAATCTCAATGGGGAGCTAGAATTAAAACGGGATTGGTTATGAAAACGTTAAGGTTTATCCTCCGCCTAGTACATACTGTTAATCTCCTATGCCTGCTCCTCATCCTTCTAATGATTTAATCAAAATAGAAACTGACAGTATGTCTGCAAGTTTAGAGGGGATTAACTCTATGCATGTTCATGAAGACTGCGACTATGGACCAAGTAGTGGGCTTGGATGCACTAGTATTAGAACACCTGATTGTCAGCAATTTGATTTAGATCACAAGTCTAGTTTAAATTCTGTTTTTGTTTCTAGTTCACCTGTAACAGACTCTGTTGTCTCATGTTCTCATGATAGTTCTATTATTTTGGGCTGAAGCTGTAAACTGTGCTTCATATGTTCTAAACCGAGTGTTGATTGTGAAAGATAAAATGAAGACTCCTTATGAACTTTTTCATAAGAGGAAACCTCTAATCGATTTCTTTCGGCCATTTGGTTGCTCTTGCACTCTTCTGAATACTTAATCTCAAAGACTAAGTTTGGTGTCGTATTTGATGAGTGTTACTTTGTTGGTTACTCTTCTTCTTAAAAGGCATATCGGGTTTATAACAAAAGAACACATATTCTTCAAAAGTCGTTCTATGTTGATTGGCAGGAATCAAACTCTTCTGAAGTTCGATCTGAACCAGCATGGTTCTTTGACTCCAATACTGTGTTTAATTCGTTCAATCTTGCAGTTTTCGATGATGATGCGTCCACTCCAAATGCTCAAACCAATACTATTTCAGCTGATGTTCAATCACCTACATCAACATCTTCTCCAAATGCTGGGTCAGTAAATGAAGCTATTTCAGCTGATGTTAGTTCATCTTCTCCAGTGCTTGATCCAGCATCAACATCTGATTCTTCATCACCTACATCTTCTCCATTACTTGACCTAGCATCAACACCTGATTCTCCCTCATCTAATCTTTCACCATCTATGGGTAAAGTTTCTCCAAGCATCTTTCCCTCAGCCATAGACTACAAAACTTTGAAAGATCATCCTCTTGATAACATTATTGGATCTATCACTGATGGTGTTCGGACGCGGAGTCAATCTACTTTGATTAATATTTGCCTCTTCCCATGCTTCATTTCTCAAACTGTCCCAAAAATGTACATGATGCTCTACTGGATCCATGTTGGGTGGAGTCAATGCAATTGGAGCTCCAACAATTGAGAAAACTTAAAGTTTGGACCTTGGTTGACTTACCTCCTAACAAATGCCCAATCGGTACAAAATGGGTGTTTAAGAACAAACCGGATGATCGTGGTGTAGTGGTGCGTAACAAGTCTAGACTCGTTGTGCAAGTTTTGTTCAAGAAGAAGGGATTGACTATACAGAAGTCTTTGCTCCGGTCGCCCGTCATGAAGCAATTAGAATTTTCTTGCTCATGCTGCGCATAAATAGTTCAAGGTCTATCAGATGGATGTGAAGTGTTCTTTTCTCTACGGAGACATTGATGAGGAGATATATGTGTGTCAACCACCAGGTTTTGAGGATCCTGACTTTCCCAATAAAGTCTTTAAGCTTGACAAATCTTTGTATGGTCTTCATCAAGCACCTAGGATCTGGTATGAGACCCTCACACAGTATGTTCTAAGCAATGGTTTCTCTCGTAATACCATCGATATGACTCTCTTCAAAAAAGAAGTGAATGGTGAAATGCTTTTTGTCCAAGTTTATGTTGATGATATTATTTTTGGATCTACCAATTCTCTTCTATGTAGAGAGTTCGAAGAGGTGATGCACCAGAGATTTGAAATGAGTATGATGGGAGAAATGTGTTTCTTTCTTGGATTACAAGTTGAACAATAGCAAAAAGGAATTCTTATTCATCAGGAGAAGTATATTAAAGATTTCTTGAAGAAATTCAAGATGGATGATGCCTCTCCTGAGATGACTCCATTTACTACTCAGACTTGTCTCACTCCTGACGAGAACGGGAAACCAGTTGATCCTCATCTTTATAGATCCATGATTGGTTCCCTCATGTATCTTACTGCAAGTCGTCCTGATATTACTTTTGCTGTTAGATACTATGCTCGATATCAGTCGTCCCTAAAAGAATCTCATGAGAAAGCTGTCAAGAGAATATTTCGTTATCTCAAAGGATCATCCGGTTTAGGTTTATGGTATCCATATGGAGGGAATTTTGATTTACATGCTTATTCTGATAGTGATTCCAATAGTTGCTGACTAAACAGAAAATCGGTGTCTGGAGGGTGTCAATATGTGGGAAATTGTTTGGTGTCCTGGCAGAGCAATAAACAGACCAATGTCTCTCTTTTTACAAGAGAAGCAGAATACATTGCTCCCTCTAGCTGTTGTTCTCAAGTTCTTTGGATACAACACAAATGATTGACTACGAAATTAATTTTCTCCACACGCCATTATTTTGTGACAACGAAGCAGCCATTGGGATTGCAAAAAAACCTATTCACCATTCCCGAACCAAGCACATCGAGACATGAACTCATGCAATTCGTGATGCTCAAGAAAAGGGTTTCATTGATATTATATCCATTGATACAAAACATCAAAAAGCTGATCTTTTCACAAAAACCTTTGATAAATCCCGCTTTTATGAATTGACCTCTATGCTCGGGTTAATATCCTTTTAAACCTTCTTTACATTCATTAATATATAGTATAATAAATAATAATAATAATAAATAAATAATAATTAATTTTAATAATTTAAATAAATTTTAAATCCTTTGATATAAAACTTAAGGGGAGGGTATAAGTAAATAAAAATAAAAAGGAAAACAAAACTGAGAACTTGATTCGAGATGACTAAGAAATTATTGTATATCTTCTTGAAATGCTTGTTTTTGCATGACTTGCGTTTTTAAAATGAGAAATGATAGTAACTAATGTTGTTATCTGATTTACATCTTATTTTCAAGTGCAAATTATAGAAAAACCAACAGATACTTTAATGATATGCTTGGTAGACTCAGCTTGAAGAATAAAGTAGACAGCAGCATCATGATTTCAATTAAAATATATGCTTAAGGATGTCTGGATTTGCGCAATATTTTTGACCTACATAAAAACTGAGTCCCGACAAAAATTGGATTGATAATTGATCTTTCACCCACCATGATACAAATCGTATATGTCATATCTTTGAGCCATGCCTGGTGTATTTATGTGTATTGTGTTTGGGCTAATCTCCTCTGTTGTATGGTAGTACTGACCTGGAGTGATGATCTCCTCTACTGTACGGTAGTACTGACTTGGAGCTCTCATCGGCACATGATTAAATGGTCATCTCCTTTGTTATACGTGAGTATTGACCTGGAGTTCTCGTCATTTTAATCTAAGTTGTGTCAAATCATCTAAATGATGAATTCATCACAGAATGCAATATTCTATTGATAATCACTTACACACTCATGCACAAACCTTGTTCTATAAAGATCGTAACAAAATTCAAGAAATCCTGAGGTTGGGTGAGGGTTTTTGCCAAGTGATTGTGGGGTCCTAACATTTTAAAGCATATAATCGAACCTTAACAAATCATATGTTGTTGTTTCAAAAGATAAGGCATGGATTTAAGTGGACAAATATATCAGCAATCGTTATCGGTCTGTTTAAGAATTTCAAAATCATTCAAAGACTGTGATTAGATTCAGTTTTCAGTGTGATCTCATTGCTTGTCGATGATTAAATTCATCTTTGTGCTAAGTGTATCTTGAGGATGTGATCTCATGATCGATTCAGATCTCGGTTTAAAAAAAAAGGGAGGCGAAACTACTCTTTCGTTCCTTGTTTCGCTGGACGAAATTGCAATTTCGCTCAACTTGCTCATCATTTTTATCTGTAAATTCGTCGGGCGAAACTGTAAATTCATCGGGCGAAACTCTAAATTCATCTGGGCGAATCTATAGTTTCGTCGTCTGCGAAACTATTTGCTATATAAGTCATTTTGCGAAATTATTCTCTCATTTTCGCACAATCGACCTGTGTTGTATTTTAGGGTTTACCCGTGACTTTTTTTTTTGGTGATTTTGCATACTTGTGTGGTTTTGTACTGATTAAGTGTTGATTCGTGTTCGCCAGTGAGTTTCGTTCATTGAACAGTCTTCTAATCATGTTAATATTAACTCATTTTAAGACGATTGCATTTTGACTCTTTGGTGTCTTCGCTGTTCATCCTGCGAAACTGAATGAAAGTTCTTCACTTTTCAGTGAAACTGTGAGGTTATGCTGTCCGTGCGAATCTAACAATTTCGCTAACCTATTTTCAGTTTCGCCAGATTTGAACATAAGTTTGTACCGTTTCGCCTGGTCGAAACTATCTTTATTGGGCAGCGAAATTGATATGTTTAAGTTAGCGAAACTAAGTTTTCGCTTGCCGAAACTGTCAGCGAATCTATTTTTAATAATTTTCACCTGGTCAAAACTATTTTTTGGGTCAGTGAAACTGATATGTTTCAGTTAGCGAAACTAGTTTTTCGCTTGCCGAAATTGTCAGTAATTTTTTTTTATTCTTTTCTCTTCTTAAAACCTTAATTTCTTATTCATTTTATTTGATCTCTTCTTCAGGATATCATGGCTAATTTAAAGTTTGATGAGCGAAACAATATTACAGCTATTTTGGATGATACACATCCAAAAGCTATTGGATTCAGAGATTGTATCAGATGGCTACAAAGATCACCCATAGCCCATGCCATATCTCATACGATTACCATTTATAATCTTCATATCAGAGACTTCTGGCGATCTGCAAAGTATGATACTCGAGGAAATTCATAGAGGATTACTGCTAAGGTCATTAATCAAGAAGTGACCATCACTGCCGAGACTGTCTCTAGGATGTTGAGACTAGACGAGGATTCTGGAGATGAAGTCACCATGACAGATTCCGAGATGTTCCAGGCCTTCAGAAGCATAAGATATGAGGGACCAGCTTTTGGCTCTCTCAAGGAGATAAAGAAGTCATTTCTGTCGAAGGAGTGGAGACGTATTGCTCATGTTTTTATCATGTGTCTTGATCATCGTAAAGGTGGATCAGACGGTCTAAACATTGAGTGGGCGAAGGCAATGGTGTTATGCTGTAAAGAAGAGAAGGCAAATATTGCAAAACTGATTTTTGCTTGCATCGATGAGAACATGATGGCTTTGAAGAAAGACAAATGGCTGCTATATCCCCATTTTCTTCAGATGATGTTTGATGATCTTATACCTAATGTACCAAAACATGGAGAGATAAAGAGACTGGTACAAATGAATCCTCGCATATTTGCTGATTGATGTGTCATTCGCCACAATTTCCGTGGAAATATCAGCCATCTTTGGGAAGATATGTATCCTTCAGAACGCTAGAGCTATATTAAACGGGTGGATGAATCTGAAAATAAAAGGGCTAAAGAAACTAGAGTACAGCAAACTGAAGCCACAAAGAAAAGAAAGAGATATGCCAAAGAAAAAGACTATGACTTTGAGGAAGATATTGTTGAACAAGTTGAAGAAATAAGAATTGAAAAAGAAAGAAGGTCGAAGAAGAAAGCCGATACTGCTGAACCTGAAAGACGATCCAAACATAGACATGAAGGATTCACTGAAAGAAGAGAGGAAAGAGGAAACCTTGATGAAGATATGATTCAAAATCTCAATACTTCCCTGGAAAATGAACTGAGTATGATCAAGACCAAACTCACAACCAAGAAATCAGAGAAAAGAAAAAGGATGAAGTAATAGAAGGTATGCAAAAGATGCTTGTTAATCAAAACCGATTACTGAAAAAATTATTTGAAGAGATTACCCTTTTGAAAGCTGCAGCCAGCCTGCCTAATCAACTAACTTAATCTAAGTTAGATGATTTGACTAACACAACAAAGTACCCATTTTTGAATGTGGCTACTTCATCCAAGGCAGGAGAGGGCATATCTGGTGCAGCAACCACTGATGCTGGAGATTGTGAAGCTAGAGGAGAGGATGTTGGAAGGGAAAATGAGGAGGATATTATAGAAGCTGGGTTTGTTAATATGCATTTTGACTTTGAGAAGGATTTAGTCGGTGAAGAAGTAATAATTACGAAAACTGCTGAAGATGCTTCTGAGAAAGGAAAGGGATTAGTTGATGAGGAAGAGGATGATGAACAACTTATAGACTATCATTCAGAGCCTGAGTTCTATGAAGTTGATGAGCGACCATTGATCTATATAGCTAAGAAGGGAGAGGATGCTGTAGACGTGTTTGAGATGGATAAAGATGATGGTTTATAAAAGAGAAGGAGCCAGAAGAAATCACTCCTCTTTTCCAACATATGAAGGGGCTGAGTAGGAAGGAGGCTGACAAGAAAATTATAAGCTGGTGCTATAACTCCGACCTAAAGATGTTCATGATAAAGAGAAGGGGAAGTAGTATCAGTTACTTGCACAAGAGGAAGGCTTTTAAGACCTTGCCTAAATGGGATTTAAGACGATTGGCAGCTCTACCACTTCTTAATGCACATCTGAGTGAAAGAGCCACTCTTCTAGAAAAAGAGATAAAAAAACGGGCTTAATGACAACTTTGAGTCGTTTGGGTATATGAAGGCAGAAAGGAGGAGGTCAAAGAAAGATGAAGATCAGGAAACAGGAGAAGGATGAATTGTTCTGAGGGTTAAACCACCAAAGATCGTAAACAGAGTGAGATTGGCTGATCCCCTTCCCCGACAATTACAGGATTTTGAGAAATGGTTTTATGATAACAACACTGGAGAAGCTGTGATTAGGGTGAAAAATTGCAAAGAGTTTAAGGTTTTTGATCCTATGGACTTGTTTAGTTTCTGTGATGAAGATATAT